>RJWT010001422.1:0-48626 GCA_004365215.1 Cuniculus paca
TGGCTAACATGCAGCCATCTGATGCTTACACTAGAGATGCAGTCCTTGTAACCACCCAATTTTCATGAGAAATCATTAGAGCTGCAAGGTAAAAATTATCTTGATTGCAAAGATGCACATTTTCCATGTCACTATAACACAAATGCCTTATATTTTACCAGCTTGTCTTACCAAAAGATTGTTGATATTAAAGAGTCATTAAGAAACCTAATTCATGGACCACTACTCATTCAACAGTAAAAAGAAAAGAAACTGCCTGTATGTAAGATGCTGTTAACAAATGCCTAATGCCAGTTAAAATGAACTCCTTCAAACAGATGTGAATAGTTTTTGAAGTCTCACTTCATGTCATATCTGGAACTTCAAACTTCTGTTTATATTCTTCCTGAAATAATAGTCAAAGACCAGGGGTTTTCTTTATGTTTCCCCCAACAAGTTTCTCTGGTTTTATCTCCAGGAAGCTACAGTTTAAGATGCAAACACTGAAGACAGAAAGGGTCACCCCAAAAACACTGTTAAGAAGGCATTTTTTCTTTGCCTTCTTAAACTAGAGGTTCAAAATCAACATGAAATCTTTTGGGTAGCGAAAATTCATAAACGAAAAGCCTTCCAAGGGCCACCCATATTTCATTCATTGTGTTCATTGTTCTGATGGCAGATGTTTCTTATTCTGCATTTGTAATCATGGCACCCCCAGTAGATGGTCTGAGGGATGTAGCCACTGTACTGTGTAAAATGGAGTCAATTAAGAAGATTTTTAAAAACTACCTACGGACGCAAGGATTCTTCATGTAGCACTGTCAACTCAACAGCAAATGAAGATAAAACAGTAGTTTACCTGGACAAGACAGTGGTAAGACTGAAACTCTTCGTTTAGTAAATAGGCTTTCCAGAGTGCCTACCTTGACAAGGATTTCTGCTGAGCCCACACATCTAAGAGGCAGAGTAACAATAAGCTATGTTTCTGGACAAAAGGAGAAAAGCTAATAAATTTTATGCATTTTAGTGGACATTAAAAAAAAGTATTTGCCATTAGCCTGCCAAGCATATTAAGAGACTTCAAAGAGGCTGCAGTGATCAGAATAAAACTAAACTACTAATCAGAAGGGTATACACTAGTGTGAGTTTCCAAGGAACTGTATATACATGATATATGTGGCAAGTCTTCTGGTAGTTAATAAATTCATTTGAATTGAAAAGATACGACTTCCCACAATGAATGCTATCGTTATATATTGTAATTATGTACTAATAAAAATGTTTTAAAAACTGAAAGTACTCCAAGAGCAATAAAATAACATAAAAAAAGAAAAGTGAAACACTACAAGGTATGACCAAAGAGAAAATAAATATTTGGGAGAAACAGTTAATCAGAAACAGAAATCTAAAATTCAAAACTTCCCTTTCTTTTTTTTTATGACTAGTGGACACCCAGACAAGCATCATCTGTATAATCCTTGATGTTAATTAAACTTAAAATGTCAGTATATCAAGGTAATATTTATTGAAACAGAAGTAATAAGAAATAAATACATGAATACATAGGAAAAGTTCATCGAATCAGGCTTTTCTTCTATAAGAAAACCATGAACTTTCCAGGAAAAAAGGACCTTCTGGATCCCTTAGTTCAGCTACCCATATTTTTTCATGAATTAAACCCCCAGGAGTCACCAATTACTGACTTCTGACAAGAAACTCTGGAGAAAGAGATACAGATGTCCTATGTCAACTTTGCCCCAAAGTTATAAAGAGAAAATTGACTTTTGTTATACTAAAAAATCTTAGACTCACAATCCCTACAAAACCTTATAGGAGAAATATAATTAAAAACAAAATATTCTTCCAACTCAAAAATTCTTTCCACAAAGAGCAGAAAGACAAAAAATTTTTTACTGAATAAGCATTAAATCAAAATAGGATGTACATCACAGGCAATCCACTAAGAGACAGCCACAACAGAATTTTCACATTTTTGTATAACCAAGATGATACAAGCTGGTATATACAGGTTTTCAAAATAAATAATTATCAGCCCTTAAGTAAGAGAAAATGACAGCACCATTTGTCAAACATAGTTTATCCCAACCTTACAGGGTAGTTGGGATTACCATCTGTGTTAGAAAATGGGTTTTAAAAATGAGAAAGATCAACTTCTCATACCTTTAGGACAGAAGGAAGGTTTGCAACTTGCAGCAAGTCACCTGCAGAAGTTAGGCTCCAATATTTCCATAGAAACCAAAGGATAATGGGAAGATACCTTTGATTTTTACATTTCGAAGATATCCCAGCTGCTTAAGAAAGAAATTCCCAGGCCATAAATGTGACTAAAAGCTCCTGTCCCCTTAAAAAGGATGTATATATATTTTCAAATAGAAGAGAAGGTAGTTTTTATTTTTCTAAAATAATGCTCTGAGAAATAGGAGGGGAGGGAGATCTTATTAAGTTTTTATACTTAAATGTAAAGTTTTATATTTAAATTTGAATTTATATACTCAAGTTGCCTAACTTTTTCCATAATCCTACAAACCTGCGTGCCTCATCATTTGTTGATTCTTTCAAAGGTGGTTGGTATTATGTTAATTCAATAGATGACAGAGCATCCATGAACCTCAATTATTTGCTACCAAAATGTATTTGAATGCACTCTCTTTAATTGGGCAAAGGATTCATAACTTTCAATATTTTCTCATTTTGTGATGCCAAGGAATCTGTCTACATGTGTGACCATCTGCTAAAATTCTCTGTCCATTTCCTGACATATTTCTGGTAAAATTACCTTCATATTCTTCTAAAATGGGAAAGATCCTCATTTCCCCTGCACACCATTTGTCAGGTTCAGCATTTTCCTGGATCATTGTTGTCAATTTTCAGCTCATTGTTCTGAAAACTCCCTTTAATAACTCTTTCTCTTCTGGTCTGTGAAATCCAGCCATCTATGCCACCTGTTTTCAGTGATTTTGTTTACCATCCACTGATAGCCAGTCATTCATGCCATAATGGTGAGTAGCAAAAAATAGCTATAATGATGGACTGTTCAGTAGCTGGATTTCATTATCCCTTAAACTGTTTTGCATCAGTGGCTTTTGGTTCTTGCCATTTCTTTAGCCACTCAGATGGCCAAAATCTGAATTTTGATTTCTACCTCTGGAAAATTTAAGTTATATTTCAGTCTCTTATATCCTTTTAGCAGGTAATCTTTTTATCTTTCTATGCTCTTGGCATCATCTTCCAAAATGACTCTTAAAAATGAATCCAGCTTTGTTCTTTTGTTTTATCTATTCTTTTTACTGCTACTGCTGCTTCACGAGGATAAACTTGATTTTGGCTATCACTCCATTGCCACAAATAATCAAGCAAATAATAATTTTCTTCAATCTTATCTGTCTATTCTGCTCAAAACAACTTACAGTGCCCTCATTTTCAGCAAAAGACAAATCAACAATAATGTTATCACTCAATTCCACTAAGAATGACTGTAAAATGACTAACAATCACAAGTACTAATGAGGATGTGGATGAGATCAAATTCTTGTGCACTGTTATTGGGAATGTATAGTAATATAACCATGATTGAAAAACAGTACAAGGATTTCTCAAAGAAATAACAATAGAACTACTATTTGATTCAACAATATCACTCTTGAACATATAGAGGGAAGTGAAGTTAGTACGTTGGAAAGGCATCTGCACTCCCATGTTCATTGCAGCAATATTCACAATAAATAAGAAATGAAAACAAATAACATATACATCAACTGATAAAGAAGATGTAATCCATATACAAAATGCAATACTATTCAACCAAAATGAAAACAATGATATCACAAGCAACACCATCAAAATTCAGAAGATTATTAGTTATTATATCACCAACCTGTATGCCAATCAATAATTGCATAACTCAGAAGAAAAGCATAGATTCCCAGATATATATGAATTAACAAAACTGAGCAAAAAAGACTTTAAAACCTTGAAAAATCCAATAAAAGGTAATGAAATTGAAGCAGTTATTTAAAAAAAAACTATCAACTAAGAAAAGCACCAGGGAGCATAGCAGCCACTGCCCTGGGCCCAGCTTGATGAAAGTACACACAGCGAATTCCACCTAGCCATGCAGCTTGGGACCTCACCACCAGACCGCTAGGAATTTGCACCCATCCCCCAGAAAAGCACCAGGACCTGCTGAATTCTGCAAGAACTTCAGAGAAGATCTAATGTCAGTACTCCTCAAACTCTTTAATGAAATATAAAAGAGAGAAGTATTGCCAAAGTCATTCCTGGAAACTGGAATTATTCTCATCCCAATACCACACAAGAATCCAGTTAAAAAGGAGAAATATAGGTCAATATTTCTAGATAACATAGATCCTAAAATCCTCAACAAGATATTAGTAAAGAGAATGCAATAAACCATCAAAAAGATCATACACCATGACCAAGTAGACTTCATCCCATGAAAGCAAGGACAATTCAATATACTCAAATCAATAAATGTGATCCATCACATAAACAGAAGCAAGGACAAAAATTAGATGATATCCTCAATAGATAAAGAAAAACATTTGCAAAATACCAACTCCATTCGTGATAAAAAAAAACCCCTGAAAACATAGGAGCTTATCTCAATTTAATAAACGCCATTTTTACCAGCCTACTTACTGCCCATATCATATTAAATTGAAAAAATGAAAAATTTTCCTCTAAAATCAAGAACAAGACAAGGATCTCCACTCTCACCACTGCTGTTCAATGTAGTGCCCAGAACATTACTCAGAGCAATCAGGCAAGAGAAAGACATAAAAGATGATAGATAGATAGATAAGTAGACAGATAATCTTCATTATTTGCAGATGACATGATCCTCCATATATGAAACCAGAAAAATTCCAATAAAAGACTCCTAGAAATAACAATCAAATTTAGTAGTGTAGCAGGATACAAAAATCACATACAAAAATCAATAGCTTTCCTGTACAGTGATAAATAACTCACTGAAAAAGAAATTTGGAAAACAATATCATAAACAATAGCATCAAGAAAATTCACATACTTAAGAATTAACCTAATGAAGGAAGTGAAAGACTTCTACAATGAAAATTATGTAATTTGAAAGAGGAGATTTAAGAGGCATCGGCACATGGAAAAATGTTCTCTGTTCTTGGGCATGCAGAAACAATATAGTCAAAATGGGTATAGTTCCAAAACTGATCCACAGATTTAATGCTGCCCCATTCAAAATACCATAAGCATTCTTCATAGATCTATAGAAAACAATTCTAAAATCCATAAAGAACCAGAAGAAATTCAAAAGGACAAAGCCAATTTCTGGGTAATACAAGCAAAGCAGGACTGTGATACCAGATTGAAAGTTACATTAGAAAGCTATGGTGATCAAAACTGCATGATAGTGACAAAAAAAAGGAAGGAGAAGAAGAAGAAGAAGAAGAAGAAGAAGAAGAAGAAGAAGAAGAAGAAGAAGAAGAAGAAGAAGAAGAAGAAGAAGAAGATATGAGAATTAGTGAAGCAGAATAGAAAATGCAGAAACATTGCTACATACATTCAACTATTTATCTTTACCAAGTGGTCAAAAGCACACACTGGGGGAAAGATAGCTTCTTTAATAAATGATGTTGGGAACACAGGCTATCCACATGCAGAAGAAGATCAAATCTAGAACCATATCTTTCACCATAAACCAAAATAAAATAAAAATGTATCAAAGAACTAAATTTTACATCAGAAATAGTTAAACTGCTGGAAAACAAAATAGGTTAAATTCTTGAAGTCATAGATGTAGAACCCCAGTGGCAAAAAAATAGTACCAAGAATCAGAGAATTGAGGGCCAGGGATTTAGCTCAATGGCATAAGCGCTTGCCTTGCATGCACATGGTCGTGAGTTCGATCCCTGGTGCCAGTGGGGAGAGGTGGGGAAGAATCAACGAATTGAGTTATATCGAAAAGCTGTGCAGCAGAGAAAACATTCAAAGAAGTGATGGGCTAACCTATGGAACGGGAAAAATTGCTACCTATTCCTCAGAGAGTGGACTAATATCTAGAATACACAAAGAACTTAAAAATTACACACCCCCCAAAATAATAAACTGGAACACATATACAATTCTCAGAAGAAGTACAAATGGCCAATAAGCACATGAAACAATGTTCAATATCATAGTCATTAGTGATACGCAAATTTTAAAAATGCTGAAATTTCATCTACCACAGAAAGAATGACAAGACCTGGGATAAGAAGAAACCCTTCTACATTGTTAGTGGGAATATAAACTACCACCACCACTACGTAAATCAGTATGAATTTCTCAGAAAACTAAAACTAGAAATTCTATTTGATCCAGTTATTCACCTTCTGGGTATCTTCCTGAAAGAGTTGAAGACATCATATTACAGTGTTACATCCATACCCATGTTTATAGCAGCACAATTTATAGTAGTTAAATCTTGGAAATGGCCTGTATTCCTATTAATAGATGAATGGATAAAGAAAATGTGGTATTTATAAAAATGAAGTACTATTCTGCCATAAAGAAATACAAACTTGAGACAAGCATAGCCAAGTGAATGCACCTTGGGACCATAATATTAAGTGAAGTGAATCAAACACACAATTTTAAATGTCTTATGGTTTCTCTTATGCTTGAAGCCCAAACAAAATAAAGAGCAAAATAAAAGATAGACAACAGGAAATAGGGAGATCTTCTTCAAATGTGAAGACGAGTGAGAGCTGGAAGGATGGAAGAGGAAGGAGAATGAAAGGATATTGAAAAAAGGAAAGAAAAAAATGAAAAAAGAGCTTTTACAAGTGGGAAGGAGACCAAGGAAGGGATGGAGCAGGGAAGGATGGGAAAGGTAGAGAATGAAAAAGCAATTAAGATGTGTAATATACATGTGTCAACTCCTCACTATAAATGTAATCATTATGTACTGCAAACACGTGGTAAAAAATTTTTAAATGAAGTCTTTATCACCACCTTAATCAGCCTCTTATCCAATCCATTTTCATTTCTAGTCATCTTTGTAAATATGAATCTCTTCATTAGTATTGTGCAATTGCTTTCCAATGGCAGCCAAATTAAATGAAATTTGTCATTCCTTTGGTATGATCTGACATCCATATTCTGCTGTTAATTATTTTGTAGGCAGACTGAGTTCTTTCCTCTCTTTAGGCTATCCCTTGCTCTTTAGCCCCCAAATCTTTTTTCTAGTCCTTATTTCTCTCTTAAATTTCTTCTCATTCTTTCTATCTGTGGAAATTTAATTATATTGTAAAGTTAACATCCTCTTATACTCAGTAATCAATGGTCTTCTTTTTTTTCTTAATATATTGTTGCTGTTGTGTCTCTTTGGCAGTCTATTTTATCAGATGAGTCCACTGGATTAAATACTAAATATCTCATACCGCTTCATCACGCACACACACACACGCACAGAAATGTACTAAAAGAAGAGTTAGTTCTGTACATTCAGTGTACATTGAAGTATATCACCATTAAATATATTTAAATGGATAAATGTCAGAACTAAACATAAAGAAATACTGATCAACAGAAGTAGTATTATAGATATTGATAGACATCAACATAATCACACAGATATGGATAAAAATTTTCCAGTTAACTAATATTAATATGCATAAACACATTTTTACTTTTTCTTAGAATAATATAAGGCCTTTTAATGATCTGCCTCTGAGAACCAGAATTTCAGAGGTTCCTTTTGTCCAGGGTATCATAAGCTTAGTGGTAAGACATTTTACATATGATTTTATCCAACTCATTCATTTTATAGATGAAGAGACAGATACCCAAAAGTACTAAGGACTTTTCAATATGCTTTGGTATATTTCTATTCAGTTAAGCATTTTTATTTGTTTACTTCCTAAGCCTTTTTATTACAGAACTTGTTAATTAAATAATTAGGACTTATTTCTCAAATTAGAATAATCTCTAATTGGCAGATGAACAGAAAATTCCTTCCTGTTTACTTTTCTGGTATTACTAAACACACTTTTTCCTCTGACTTACTTTCTTATGGCCAATCGGGAAATTTTTGTAGTAAACAGGATGAATAAAAAAGTTCTATCCCTTTTCACCTATTAGTAAGTTGCTTTATTAAAATTTAAGCTGTTTTTCTTGAAGTAATTAGTTGATCTACACACTGACTTTTAAAGTGATAACAAATAATCTAATTCCCCAGAAGAGGACATAACTGTCTTGGTCAAATCCAATGAAAAAGTCTGATCTGGAATCCGGCTGGATTCTGTGGAGTAGATGTAGGGGGGAAATACATTGGGTGGTTGGTCAGTGTCACATCTTCTAGCTAGTTGGCAGCAGTTCCCAGCAGAAGAGTTGCCCAGGTATGTAAAAGGAAAGCTCTTTAAAGACAGGGAAAACAAGGAGGTAAAATATACTAGTGGAAAGAAACTGATAGAAGCCAGGAGATATTGAGTATTTAAACAAAGAAAAATCTGTTTTACAAGAACCTGGGAGAAATAAAAGCTAGTGAAGTCAGTTGACCAGAAACTATACAGTATAGATCACAACACCAACTGGAACACTAGGAATGAAATCAGCTGCATTTTTACAGACTTACATGTCAGGTGGATGGGACAGTAGTTCCCTTTACCTGACTATTCAAAGACCACCCTCTTCCCAAAATGGGTAGCTGATTATGGGCTGAATAAGCAAAGTTTAACAGAAATCACATTCACACTAAGGTCCATTGGTAAGTAGCTGTAATATCCATAATTATAGCAGATGAATTGAAAATGCCTAATGATAGGGTATTGCTCTTTAATTTTGTAATTATATATAAAAGTTAACAAAATAATAAATGTAAGAAATGACAGTATATGTATAGATACTTGAAATACTGAGTCAAAGTCAAAACATAAAAATAAGTTATAATATACTACTTTTGAGCTGAATGTGATGGCACCCACCCATAATCCCAAATACTTGGAAGACTGAGATAGTTATGGACCAGCTTGAGAAACTATTGTGACCCTACCTCAAAAAATAAATAAACAGGTACATAGATAAAAGGACTCTGGTTTTATTTTTAAGCATAATTTCAATTTTATTAATAGAGAAACATTTATGTAATAGGCTACACAAAAATTCCTCTATGAAACAGTGCCCTAGAGATACTTAAGAGAGTATCCAGGATGACTAATTTATGATAGTATTAACAGGAATTATAATCAGTGGGAGGTAGATAGATTCATCATCACTAGAGGTGAACTCCAACATTGCAATGAGTGTACTATTTAAATTCTTCAGTGCCAGACTAGTACCTCCCACATTATTTATTACTTACTAAATATTTCTGATTGGAGTACAAGTTATATTCAGAGTTTTAGGATCTTGGGTTTTTCAAGGGCTCATAGGCCAGATAGACATGAATTTGAATCCCAGATGTACCCTTTACTATGTATATAGCACTAAGGATATGAGTTTTCTTAAGACTTACAGTTCTCAACTACACATGAAAATTAGTAAAATCTATTTTATTTGGTTTTTGTTTTTGAAGATTTAATAATATAAAATCCACCATTGCTAACTTGGGCTCTCACATGAAATTCCATATTATTCAGTTTGATTTGAAGAGGTTAAATATAGAAAATGCAAATATTTCATCATACTAGCCCACAGCTTCTGCATTTACTAAGCATATATTAGAATATGACACTACAGCATACTTAAAAAAAACCTATATTGTGTTTTGCTGTTTGGGTGGTAATTTTCTTTAAAATCTTTCCAAGGTTCAAAACCAACGGGCTTTTCTGACTGGACTCCCTCATCAAGGGAAAAGATTGACTGTCTCATCAGGCAGCACACCCCTGACTGTTTTAAGTACAAGTTTTCCTGGAGATCTCTTAGTTTTGCTCACTGAACCACAAAATTAAAGTACCATGGAAGAAATCCAGAATAGCTACAATGCCAAAATATGTATCGCACAATACCAAAAAGCTTCAAAATTACTGTATTTACAGAAGAGTTTAACAGATAAAATAAGTAAATGTTTTATGATCTAAGAAAGGAGACACAATTTAAGTTAACTAGCATTTTTTTTTTTTGCTGTTCCATCTCTTTTAAAGGATGCTGAAGGAATTTGCACTTAACTGAAGTAAATCAGTGAAATGATAATATGTCTTTGAATAGAGCACTTTTGTCCCAGTAATATCTGCCGTTATGGTGAGAGATAAGATGTAAAGCAACAACTAACTGAAAAATAAGGTTCAAAGGGAAGAAAAGAAGCAAAAAATAACATGTCACATTGTATGATATGTATGGTAAAACAAATTTTATGCAACCATTTATTACAATTTACTGACATTTGTATACACTTAATTATTTTTTATTTGTCTTTATAGTTAATACAAATCAGTCCCTTTAAAAAAGTATATTTCAGTTTTTTCCATAAAGTACAGAAGCGACATAGATCAGAAATAATAAAGATAAGAACAAGTTAAAAAATTAAAAGCATAAGTAAAGTTAGCTTTAAGATCTTGAACTAGATATACTAGAAAATTATATTTTTAAGATTATAGCAATCTGTCTCACACAGTTTAAATTTTGTGTTATAGTAATGATGTCATTTGAAAAACAATAATGACCTGTGAAAAATAACTATAATAGTAATTTGGAAAAGTGGAATTTTAAAATTCAAATAATGTTTATTAAAGTTATTAGTAAATGCTAGGTAAATTTTAAAATTTTATTATAATGCTACATATAAAAAGCATAAAATAATAAAAGTACATACACATGCACTACTAATCTTAATATACGTGCCATATACCTTGCCAAACACATCCCTTTGACCATAAAAATTAATTTAGTGTTTGTCACTTTCATTAATTTCTGTAATATACACACATTTATTATTTATTTCTATTTTATTTGTCTCACTTTGTCTTTTTTCTAATTTTGAGACTCCTTAATTTCATCTTTTTTTCCTTATAAAAAGTTTTAAAACCTTTTCTCTACTTACTACTTTATAGGCATTCCAAAAGTTTCAATATCTAATGCTCTAATCATTCATCCCCAAATATGTATCACTTTCCGCTATGCTTTATTTGATCAGTAAATTATTTTAAAAGTTTAGTCTTCTAAATTGATTTATAAATTAATGCATTGTAGTATAATGCTCTATCTATACTAAACCAAATATTTGAAATTTTCGAGGCTTTATTTTTTGCCTGGTCCAGTTTTTGTGGATGGTCCATGAGTACAGGTGAAGAATGAAACCAATGACTTTTAATAAAAAGTGTCAACATCTGTAAAAAGTATCATTTAAGATGGTCGTATCAGTTAAGAGTTCTCTAGATGAGCAGATTTAATATTACATATTTTTTAACAAGCTAGGCTTACAATGGCCTCTTGTAGAGTTAAGTGTGGAAAAGTACAAAAAGACCATCTGGGGTCTACAGAGCCAAAGATCCAGTCAGAAGTAGAAAAACTGGAGCTCACTGCAGAGTCCTGTGGTAGTTCATTCAGGAAGCCAAAGGGTCTGAATTGGAAGGTTGAAGAAACTGTGGGGAAGGCTGAAGCCTCTAATCTGGAAGGCTGAAGCGCCTGCACTGAAAAAGTGATAGCAAAGACAGAAGCTCTTCCAACAAAGCAGAGCCCAAATATCCTTCTTTCCCTTTTTATTACATCCACGCTACAAGCCTATTGGTTGGTGCCACCCACAGTCAGGTTGCATCTTCCCTCTTCAGTTAGTCCGTTACCTACACCCAGAACTGTGCTAAACCAATCAATGGGGTATTTCTTACTCAACTTGACACTACTGGTAGCAATCACAAAAGTTCTTAGTACCTTGGAATTTCATTTCTATCTGCTTTATAAATAACTCAAGGGAAGGTTTTGAAGGAAAAGACCACGGAAAGGGCTTTGTAGCAAATATACCAGATGTGTAAACTAACAATTTTCAAAGAAGCTTTATCAAGGTGTACCTGTCATTGAACAAGTATATATTTCAAACTTATTAGGTAAGTTGACTAATGTTCACAATGTGAAATCATTGCTATAATTAAGAGTAGGATCCATCAATATGCTCTATGCAAGAAACACATTTAGCTAGAAAGAAAATTCATAGTCTGAAAGTCAAATGCAAAGTTTTCTTATCCTCTTTGAAATTATTATTCCTGACTTTACACACACATATATGCTATGTTCCATAATTTCCTTTATGTTTCTTTTTTTTCTTCAATATTGTTACTTAGTCAACAAAAAGAGAAACATGAAAAGTCATTTCTTCATATATGTATGAAGATTATTGTAAATGTCTTTTCTATTTTTCATGAGAAAAGAGAGAAATGGAATAGCTGATCCATTTTGCAGGAGTATGTTTAGACTTTTTTAAAAAACTGCCTGTTTCTACAAATGTTTATACAATTGCTGTTACGATCATTAGTGCATGAAAATTCCAGCTGCCTTAAAATGTCACCAGTTATTGGGATTATCAGACTCGTAAAAAAAATTAATATTTAAACTCATATAACATTGTGGGTTTAATTTGCAGTTTTCCGAAAGCTAATAATTTTAAATAGCTTTATCACATATTTATTTTCCATTTGCATATCTTCTTTTCAAAGGGTATATAAAATCTTTTGCCTATATTTAATTGAATCATCTCTTCTCCATATGTTGCATATATATATATATTCTACAGAAATGTGACTAGCAAACATAGCTAATCCTCTCATTCTCTTAACATTGTCTTAAAGAATAGAGATTCTTAATTTTGCTAAAAAACATTTGCAGTATTTTCTTTAATGCATCAGGCACCATTGTGCTTTCTAATAAATCCTTGTCTAATCCATGTACAAAGATTTTCTTCTCTATCTAGAAATACAATTTTAAGTAGTACAGCTCAGTCTGTGATCCATTTTGAATAAAACATTATATATGATACAAGGTATTGATGGGAGTTTATTGTTTTGCACAGAAATGTGCGATTGTTTCAGTATGCATTGAGAATACTACATTTTCATCACTGAATTGCATTTGGAAGGTTTTCTTTTTACTTTATAGCACTAACAAGGCATGATGTTCTATGATACTGTATATTATAAAGGTAGTAAAGATGCCTTTGGAGAACATGCATTGACTCAAAACGGGGAGCAAGTAGAAAATAATGACCTTTGTAATCCACAAATGGTTTAATATTGAGAAATAGTTGAGAAACTCCTTGATAATCCTTACAGTAAGAAAGACAGACCTTGTGTGAAATGTAATACATTAATTTTTTGCAGGCAGGGATATAATTCGATAATCCTATCCTATCCCAGGAGTTCTGAAATTATAAAATGACTGAAAAGTGAAAACCCTTTTCCACCTGCACTCAACACATATCAGTAAAATTTAAGATAGTATGTTTTGTCACACTCAACCTGAAAAATCATTATATCTTCAAAATTATATTTATTACAATTTATATCTGAGAAAATCTGATTATTTATTTGCATTTTGTCATCTATATATTGCAAATAAAATGTGATAAATTGGTAAGAAATATAGTTCAAATACCAAGAGGGTCTGAGATTGTTTTGGTACTAATTGGTGTTGCCAGATTGAAAGTTTACCCATGTGTGATTTCTGTTAGACTCAAGGTTCATTAATTAATTAATTTATTTATTTATTTTGCAGCACCGGGGATTGAACTCAGGACTTTGTGCTTGCCAGGCAGGCACTTAGGCCACTGGGCTAAATCCCTGACCCTTGCAGGTTCATTAATCATTTGTAGTTAGTGAGGTTCTTCAGAAAGAGGCTGTCAAGAGACAAATAAACAATATGTAAAATTTTAAAAGTGCTAATTTCCTCAAAAATTGAACTCAGTTCATTTAGATAAAAATGAAAAAAGAATAAAAATGATGATAGGGAAATTGACACAATCCAAGATGTGATCCAAATCTCGGGATAAAGTAAAAACAGTTCTATTATATTATATGTGAGCTATCAATGGAATCCCCTGATGTTTGTTTAGCACTGTGCTGCCATTTTTATTTTGTTAAAGAAGGTCAGATATATCACATTTCCTTCCTGAGTATATTCTGATATCTGAGGACTCTGCTCATGATTAAGTCATTTACAGTAAGCAATATAGGCTAACCACCTACTCTTAAAATGCAAATGCCTAAGAAGTTAATAAAATTAAGTATTCTATATCTTAAATATGTGTTATTAATCTGGAATTTATAGTCCCCGTGTCTGGAGGCCTGATAACATCCCCTAAAAAAACAATAAATGTACTGAAAGAAAATGCCTTTCCATAATCAGACATTTAGACAATCCCTAAGTCAGGAAGCATTAAGAAGCATCAATTTGAAGGAATTCTTCTGTTAGATGGCATACTTGCATGAGTGGCTTTATTCACATAAGAATGCTGTCATCACAGCTGGGCATGGTGGTACAGTAGCCCAGCTACTCAATAGGCTATGGCAGGAGGATCAAAAGTTAAATTTAAGCCTGGGCAACTTAGCAAAACCATCTAGAAGTTAAAGGGGTGGGCACTGGGGATCGTAGCTCAGAGGTAGAGTGTCCTGTGTACCACACACACACACACACACACACAAAATAAATAGTGCAACTTCAAATGTTTTTCACGTTTTTATATTTGTTCAGGAACTAAAGTGAATGGCAATATAACCTTTCATAGTATCGTTGGTTTATAATTCATATTTTTATTATCATGATCCACTGTTATTTTCCCATTACAAATAATTAGATTTTGTGTCTACTTTTTAGTGGCATCCTCAGTTATAATCAAACTGCTTTACACAACATCTTTATTTTAATGAAAGGAGAAATGTTCCTGCCTTATCCTCCTCCCAGAATCCATTGTGGTGAAATAGCTTTGCTGATGACCTATGTAGACATCACTTGGGTTGTTCTCTTGGGCTGGAGGCACACTGCTAAGTGAGGAAGTCACCTGAGATTAAAAGACCAACATATCCAATTTAGCTCTATTTCAGGAAAAGTAGACATTAATACCCATAATCGATGAAGAAGAGTGCCACCATAGTGTTTCCAAGTCTGGAGTGTTCCTGGGAAAGGACGGCAGCAGACTACTACCAAGAGAATATTGTCTTCAGTTTCACTTCTAATGGGTAAGTTTTCAGCATAGGAATTTTATAGGACTCTATAAAGTCAACATGGCCTCTGACATGAATACATTGCACAAGACTGGAAACAACCCCCTAGACATGGAAAGTCACATCAGGATAGGGGTCAAGATCATGGGGCCAAATCAGATGCAGATTGTATGGCAATAAAAGGACACCCAAAGCAAGTGCTAAGCACTGTACCATATGTCTGAGGCACTAACATGGACAAAACATGACTGTGATTTGCCAGAGGTGCATCATATAACAGATGAGAAAGGCGGTTAAAGTAACTGTATAAAGAGTGCTGTAATCTCAAGTATTGCAGATGAAGAACTTGAAAAAATATGAAAAGTTAGCACAAGGTCATGAGTTCCATTCCTGGTCCTGCAAAAAAAAAATATGAAAAGTATACATGCAAAGGATTTTTCAGTAGTAGAAGTTTGTTCAAATTTATTGCAATGGAGTTTGAACTACAGTAACACACTGTATTACAACATTATGGTCAGTTAAAGACTTCCTATATGATAGTTGTCCCATAAAATTGTATCACCTGGTGACGTTGTAGCTCTTAATCTGTGTAACTATGTTCAGTGAAGAAATTGCCTAACACTAAATTTCTCCGCAAATATTCTGATTAGTGAGTGATACATGGCTATAATTAGTTGCTGGGCAACCCCATAATCCGATTTTCTCCCTAAAGGAAAAATCTGGTTAAAATCACCAATAGAAACATCCCCAGGATGTTGCATCGTTTCACAGGAACACCACAGCTGTCCACATAGCTACCATACCAACGGTATATGCCAGTTTTTCTTTCTTCTTTACTTTCCCTTAGGGATTTTTCTCATGAGAAATCTGGAGATCTTGTTAGACTAGGTACGCTAAAACTTTTCATTTGTACTAAACCAGTGTACTCCATCAAAGCAATCTGCTATTTATGTTTATATACTGTCACCTGGCATAATAATTGGCAATGATGGTGTTCAGCAAAGAGTTTCTATAAAAACAGATGAATGTATGCATGAATAAATTTCTTGCTGTTGGAGAGAGTTGCCAATGTTTACTTAAATTGTGTAGCATAAAGTCATCTCTACCTACGTGTGTGTGTGCACATGCATAACTGTGTATAGGTCACTAGAAAATGACTTTGGACACAAAAACTAAAGAAAATTGAGTAACTATGAGACATGGGAAGACATTAATTTATTTTGCTACAGTAATTGCTTAACTATGTGCCCCATAACATCATAATCTTATAAAATAAAATTTACTTTTAAAAAGACAAGGGTATATTTTGCTGTAGTCAAAGATATTAGGATTGAACAAATTGTGAGAATTATATTCACTCAAAGAATCTTTTAGAAATGCCCTCATGGAAAGAATCCATGCAGAATCTCATGAGTATGCTTCACTGAAAGCTACTCTGGTGTATTTTTAAAACCCCATAAAAATAGAAGAGTTCATTAAATGATAGTAATTTCTACTGATGTGGAATTTAAACTACAGAGACATCCATATGAACTTATACTATGCCATACACACTCAGTGGAAAATCTATGGAAGTAAATTAACTTGGATGTTTTAAGTTTTCTGTAAAAATATTGTACTCCTAGGAAAAAGAATTGAGTGGAGATTTGAGAAGCTGCTTGTGACTTAGGCTACACCATTATTTGCTACACTGAAGATTAAAATTGGAAAATGCCAACAGAGTATTAATTGAAAGAAGTTATTCTGTTATTACAAGTAACTTTCACCATGAATAATGTTCTGGTTTTGCATAAGTATAGAAAATTTAGTGAAAACAATTATAAATATCTGTAAATTGCATTTTGTTAGAAAATTTTAATGTTATATTTAAGCTAAATTTGTTTAAACTTGTATATCATTGTCATTAATAAAATGTAGTGTCCTTAAATTTGAAATTCATATGTTAAATATTAGGCTGACACAAAATTTATTGCAATGAAAATTTGTAAAATTTATCAAGAGAGAATGGGTAGTACCACTAATTTAATGCTCACCAAAAGGGCATATATATTGCCGAGCACAATAATGTGATGTTAAGATAATCTTTTTCAGAAAGTTGACTGAATATGAATAGATTGGCTTATTATTACTTCAGTATTCAATCGTCCATCTCCTAAAAAAATGGGTATCAGTACAAAGACATGATAGGGACCTAAACAATGTTAGAGAATCATCACTCCTTTTACAAAAACAGAATCCCTTGATTTCTAAAGAAAGGGTATTTTTTATCCTTCTAGCAGCTATTCTTCTGGAGTGCCTCTTTGCAGCTCCCTGTCTCTCTCTTTACTTACCATGCTCCTATCACTGGCCAGTGGGTAGTCTGCATGTCCTTTTCCACTTGGGAGAATAGGAATAGGCTCAGGAGATCAAGCACTTTCTTAGCCTCGATAGCGAATGACAGCCTGCCGACTGGGACCCTATTAGCTTCCCTTGTACTTGGTCAAATCTTAAACTATTAAAGATTAATGTTTTCTTGACTTCTTTAATTTCTCACACCTCCTTTTTAGTCTTCAGTCATCTAGTCTATCTCAACTAAGACTACATTTTATAAAATGTGACATAGGAGTGTTAAAATATAAAAAGAATCGTTGGTTCCCTCGCCCCTTCAAATAGTATCTGAAAGTGGAGTCCTAGGGCCCTAGGATACAAAATAATTTTCAGCAAATGCTTCATGTAGTATATATTAACAGTTGGATATCACATTCACATTCTGCCAACTTCTGGATGGTGAGATAAGAAAATGAAGAAGTGCCGAGATTTTAGGAGAGCACTCATCAGTGGGTTTAGAGCCTGCTGAGCTGGCCACTGGGTCCCATGCTCGTGGGTACAGTTGGTGGCAAGACCTTGCAATCAGAAGCCGTCATTAAAGGAAAGAGTCTAAGGTCATTTTCATCAGTCTTTGGCAAAGCCAGCAGTAAATGTGCTTCCTGAAAATTGCCACTGTGGCTTTAGTATTCTGCTTGAATTGAGGCAGCATGATACAATGTAGAATCAGTGATGACAGAATCAAACACTCTCCTGGTTCTGAGTCTGGATTTATTCCATAATGTTATTCTGACTCTTGAACCAGAGAACACCATTTCAATTATTCATAAAGCAGTTATGCAGAAGGCTTTTATAGTATATCGAAAGCATTATTTAGGTGGACTAGAGAATATTTACATAATGTAAAGAGTTGAAATGTGGAATTTGTTTAATTTAAGCAAAGCGTGCAAGTTTTTACCTATCAAATGTTTTGTATCTTTTAGTTATTTGTATCTGTGATTTGAGATATCTGATTCTATAAGATTCTAACAGCAATTCAAACTCTAGACATTCTATGACCATAATAACCCTGATACTTTAATGTATTAAACATATTTATTCTATATTTCATAATAAAATTTCAGAATCTGAATGTTGCTGAGGTGTTTCTGTACTTTACTTCATGATTTTTACTTCTTTTAGATTTTTCTTCATATGATAAATGACTTTTTTAGTGAATTCATATTCCCTAAAAGGTTACTTGAAGGAAATATTTCAGAACAGGGTTTAAAATTTGTCCTTTCATGGAAGACTTTATCATTTGGTCCTAAACCTTGAGCTAACCTTAATTTATTAATGTCTAACTGAAGTATGAGGATATTAGCAGTTCACTGGATTTTCTGATTCAACATTACAAGGACAAAATTTCTCAGTTTTATGCATGCTCTTTGAATTGAAAGTTTGGTTTTCTTGTTTTACATTTTTTTCATGTGGTTCTTAATCCCCCAAAAATCAAATATTCAAAACTCCCAGTAGCAGGAAATAATTTTGCTCATAGGATAAAGGCATTTAATCATCTGATTCTACATTTCAAGTTGTATATGGGAAATAACGAAAATACTTTCTGATAGTTTTCACATATTGATATCAAGTGCAGTTTTATCTAACAACTTTGTAGTTTTCAAAATTTCCTGTTTCATTTATATCGAACAATGTATTTAGTTTCCTGCATCTATCATTTTAGTGAAATTTGTGGAAGAACTGAATTATAATTAAAGGGGGCAAAGAACAAGTTCAATAATTAATAAACTATACCATATTAAGTCCCTAATTAAAAATCAAATACTGAAAGTGATGACAATAATGGATAATATTGATGAAAAACAGAGGCTGGCTAGAGACCAAAACAATTGAAGAACAGTATTTCTATCATATTTTGCTATATTCATAAGCTACAACTGTACATGTGTACGAGTTCAGTATAAAATTTGCTTTGTTTTTTATTTTGAACCCCTAAGAATGTCTAATATTTTTTAATTTTACATACCTCAAATACAGTTGAAACCAATTGACTATGAGAGTCGAAAAGTCACTTATAAAATTTAAAATCTTACAAATCAAATCCTGAAACTTAGATCCCTCTGTTGTTGAAGTCTGAAGGTTTAGATGGAGCTTGATCCCCATAACACACTTCAGAGGGAAGTGTTACTAGAGTAGGTAACTAATGACTAAGAGTTCTAAGACTGTAAAGTCAGGCTGCCTGAGTTCAGGTTTTCTGACTGTGTAATCAAGTCCCTAAGTCCCACTTAGCATCATCATTCAGATCGGGTAAATTTGGGTGATAATAGTACCTATATCAGAGAAATTTTATGAAACTTTTAGGAAGTAACATTTTGAAATTCTCAAAATTGAATCCAGCACAGAGAAGAACCAAAATGGACCCTCATCTTCTCAGGCTCTGATAAAGTAAAAGCTCTTAGGGGTCAGTCTGGAAAAATAAACCTCTATTTTGAACTAGAGTGGCACTTTTGACAAGACCATATTTCTGTGGCCAACAGTATTCAGTTGTCTTCTTTGCTGTCTTCTTTGCTGAGACAGCAAGCATACAAAACTGGCTCGGGCCATACTAGGAGAGAAAGGCATAGGACATATCCTATGTCTTTAATTACTTTCCCTGACATTTTTTCTGGCAAAAAATGTTTTGAGTGATTCAGAGTAGTTGGTAATTTAACACATATATTGGTTGCATATCAAACAGACTCAGTTCCTCAGAGACCAGATTTGATCACATAATATTTGATGACCTAGAGCGAGCCTAACTTCACAGCACAGGGCCTGGAGCAAAGTAAAAATTCAATAAATGATTGTGATAGCTTATTATCAACCAGTAGGCTCGTGGAACAATAAATAAATTCAGAACTGATACGTTTTCTTTCACATAAACAAGAAATTGTATGTGGAAGACAATCGAACTTAGTTACAAATGTGGATACTACCAAGAAGGAGCCTGTAATGCTTACCCTGTTCACCCCACATTAGAAGGGCTTGAATTATGACCTTATTGCATTTGCTATAGAGGATGTAAATGTATTGGAAAGGGCTTTTCCACTTAGTACCTCATTTTTTTTCTTTTAATTTCCCTGTGTACCAGGACAAAAAATATATTGCAATTATTTCACAAATGAGGGCAGCAATGTCCCGAGGTACTGGGAGGCTTGACTAAAACAACAAAGCCATGTACAGTAGAGGTGCCAGGAGTAAATGCAGCAAGCTCCGCAGGCTGTGGCTGAGGCTGCATCCCTCAGAGGTTTCTCTGTTCATGTACAACCTTCCTTCCTAGAGGCTTCAGAGCACATTTCTGAGGATCAGGAACAATAATATATAAAATGTGTAATTGCAAACCTACATAGCACTAGACAATTTGAAGATTATATATATATATATATATAAAATGTTAAAAGTGCTCTATGCTATGCAGTTCAAACTAGATCTAGCACTAGCTTATATGTAAAAAATAGAAAGTTAACTGTCCTGTAGCACTCTAGGAAAGAAAGGTGACAATCTTTTATGATAGGTTAAAAAAAGTTTATATTTCCTGAGGAAAGGAAATATTATTTCCTCCTGGGAGAGAAATAAAAAAGTTCCAGAAGAGAATGTGGCAAGAGTAATGAACTTTAAAGTAGGACATTTGGATTTAAATCCTGCCTTTGGCACCAAGCACTTATACAACTTTTCTTAAAGTCTCAAAAAATGTGAACTTCAATTTGCTTTGTATAAAGTGAGTGTAGTCTTGAAAATGGTGAAGGTCTTTTTCAGCTCTGATATTCTCTATTACTGCAATTCTGCTTTCTAAGTAAGTTTTGTGAAATTGCTAAATGCAGAACCATCTCACAGTTGAATTGTGAGTCTTATAGATGGAATGTTCTGAATAAAGAAACCACCAATCAGGTCAGTTAAGCTTCTTATTTGTTGTATTCCTCTTTTTTGCTAAGCTTTTTGGGCCTTGTAAACTCTCTGATACCCCCCTTTTTCTCTTCCACCCTCTGTTTTATAAGTATCGTTTTAAACACTACCATTTAAAAGTACTTTTTAAATGCCCTTTTATAGTCCTGTTCATCATGTTTTGGTACTATCTTTGTTTTATGAACCAAGTAGGCATAACATTTTCAGTACTCTAAATTTTATAGCAGCAATATTCAATGTTAGGGCTTTTTTGAAGCCTGTGATAGGCAGATTAATGACCCTCTCAAAGAGGGCCTTATTCTAATCCCCAAAACCCATGCATATGTTATGCTGCATAGCAAAAGGGAATTTATGGTTGTAACTAAATTAAGAATCTGGAGGTAAGATGTTTACTCTAGACTACCCAGGAAAGTTCACTATCATCACATGGATGCTGATTAGGAAAAGTGGGAGGAAGAAGAACAGTCAAAAATAATGCAACCAGAAGCAGATACCAGAGAGATTCAAACATGATACCCAGCTGATGTTGATGACAGTGGAAGGAGCCATAAACTGAGAAGTGAGGGCAACTTCTAGAAACTGGAAAAAATAGGCAGACTCATCCTGTGTTTACCCTAGAGAAGGCGTATATACCTGCTGAGACTGACTGTAGCCCATGAACTGTCATTTTAATCTTCTAACTTCCACAACTGTAAGAGTAAAGTTGTGTTTTTACTACCCCAAATTTCTGTTAATTTGCTGTACAACAATATGAAACTAATACAAAACCACTTTTTCTTTCTAGCGTTTGACTCATTTTAAGAGAATTTTTGCCTATCAGTTCCTAGAAGACCTCAAAAAGCTGTACATATTTTGAAATTTTCCAAACCCCAAGAAGGTATTGAGATAAAACAAATTTAAAGGTAAGTGCTTTACATAGAAATATAAATTGTGTTGTATTTACATTTCCATTAATCTGGGGCTAACTTATAAGAATGTAAACACAACACAATTAACTCCCATTTAGCCGTAAATTTATCAATGGGTTAGTCCATTGATCTAGTTAGTACCCTCATGATCCAGTCACATGTCCAGGCTCCACATCTCAGAGACCAGATATTCTTGAAGATGGAAAGAATAGAGGAGCTAAGAAATACCACCTGTTGACCTAGGTTTCCTCCTTATGATAGATAGGCAGCAAGATTGCCAGTTAAAGTTGAAAGTGAGTGAATAAAAAGGTGGTTTGGAAACTACAACAAAGAAAGCTTGGGACAGCTTTTAAAGAGGTGAGACAAACATGAATAACAACAAAAGTTAACACAATTACGCTGAAAATGCTATTGTAATTAAAACCATAGATATATGTAACTTTTCAGAGCAAGGAGAAGAAAATTTGAAGTTTTGACACAGAAGTTGGGATTTGTGATTAGACTCCTGTGCTCAAAAAAAAAAATGCAAAATAAAACCATAAATTGAGAGTGGTAGAATCTAATAAACAAAAAGAGTTTCACAAAAAAGAATATTATGAATAAGGACTGAAAAGAGGCATTTTTGCTGGTTGTCCTAGAAAAAAATTAAGGGAGTTTGAAATTATTTAATATGAGCATTATCTCTGAAGTTGAATGGTGTGTATACTGCACTTAGAATGCAAGACATCTGGAAACAAATGCTTCCAGAAGAGTGAGCACAGTTTGGAGCTAACATTACCGAAGCTCCTAGTGAGGATTAATCCACCAGTGGAACATGGAGAATAGCAAAGACAGAGGCCATGGTGTTAAATAGACGCAAAATATTAAGGCCAACTTATTTGATGCACTACAATCTTTCTTTAAGATACGGTGGGACTTTGAGAGAAGAAAAAGAAGCAACATCTATGAATAAAAGCACGGGAACTGTCATAGTTGGTTGATTGGAAGAGGGAACATCAAAGCAGCTAAATGAGAAGAGAAAAACTATTCTGCATAAGAATGGATAAGTTAAGGAGTAGAAAGCAAAGGGGAGCTAAATACAAACTCATTCTTCTGAATCTATTGACAGTAGGGGGTAAAATTGAAAGACAGATAAAAATAGATGGGTATCTGTGTTTGATTAGATGACAATGTTTAGATGCAAATTCAGTAAATTACATCATCATATCACCCAAGATAGCTGTTAGTCATCTGGGATATTTTGGATTTAGATTTGTTTTTTGTTTTTTGTTTTTTTTGGTGTGTATGATTTTTCGAGATATGAAAATGATCATTCTTTGCAAAGCTTCTCATTCTCCCCAAGACTTTCCTCATGGGAAAAAGTTTGGCAGGAATTTGATCACATATCTCATGGTTTTGGCCTCACAGAAATTCAATTTTCTTATACATTGTCACTCTTTATTACATAAGAATAATCTGAAGTGTCTTGGCCCTTAACATTTTATTTTAGAAACCACTGTTTGGTTGATTTACTGCAGCTGGCTTTAGCATTTACTTATGCTTAAATACTTTACTCTAAAAATACAACTGTCTACAAAATATAGAAAAAATACACACAGTGTAGACAATGTTAGTAACTATAACCTAAGATAAATACATAATCAATGGTTATGATTCTTGTATAATGATTAAAATAAGTAATCTAATATCAATAACAGTAGAAAATCAGTTTTCAAATGTGATTAACATTTTAATTTTTCGTAAAACATATCATTTTAAATATTATTTTGGATCCTATTACAAAGTATTGGCTCTGAGTTGGAAAAGAATTATGTAAAACAGCAGAAATTTTATACCATAAGCCCTCAAGATTATCAATTTAATTTGAAAGTGAGCGAATAAAAAGGTGATTTGAAAACTACAACAAAGAAAGCTTGGAAAAAGTTTTAAAAAGGTGAGACAAACATGAATGGCAACAAAAATTAATGCAATTATCCCAAAAATGCTATTGTAATTAAAACCATGGATATATGTAAATTTTCAGAGAAATGAGAAGAAAATTTGAGGTTTTGACACAGAAGTTGGGATTTGTGCTTAGATTCCTGTGCTCAAAAAAAAAAAAAGTGCAAAATAAAACCTATGAAATACATATTTAACAAAATATATAAATTAAAAAGAAAAAATTAGTTATTTGAAATTCATGAAAAGTACATATATTCCCATTTTTTTACTTCTTCAGAGTTAAACTCTGAATATAAAGCTTTTCACATTAAAATGTTTTATAAAATTGCAAATAAACTACTATTCCAAACAAATTACCACAGATCATATATTAATCTTTGAATTGGATTTACTGAGTAGTAAATTCAACCAGAACCAAAGGTTTCAATAGTATTCATGAGGTGTACCATTATGTAAAGATACCTTCTGACAAAAATTCAGAGTTCTTGCTACCTAAGCAATGAAATACCATTTTATAGCCAACAAAATTGAGCAAAGTTAACCATTTGGATCTTAAAGGCATCTTCAAAACACCTTGACTACCTGAATTAAGATGCATTGTTATAGTTCTGCTTACATATAGCTCTAAAATAGACACAGAAGATTAAACATTGCATGATTTCTTTTATGAATATGAATACCTTAAGTGTTTTGGGAATTTAAGGAAACATTTTTACCAGCTTCTAAGTGGATTTGAAAATTTATTCAATATTTTGAAGCACAACATGGCAATATGTATTAATTTTTATATGCCATTATTAAATGGGAAAATTCTATCCTAGAAGTACAAATATGCTAATTTTTAAATGAATATAGAAGATTAATAGTGATTATTATATGTTGAGCCTATAGGAAAAATTTGTATAATTACTAATACATCTATACAAAGGAATACTATGTGTCAATAAAAAAAATGGATGAAATTGATATAGGTGAATGAAACTTCCAACCTACTAAATGTCCTAGTATGAGTTTGTGTTCTCTAAAATTGAAGAATGAATTTTAAGAACAATAGAGATTAACAGCAGAATATATTTGTTGAGAGAAAGAAAGCTTCTGTCTGAGAGAGAGATAGAAGGGGTCGCAAGCAGGTTGTCAAACACTCTGTCTTTTCTAAGGTCTTTTATAGAGCAAAGCCAAGAGGTAAGATGGGTCCAAGATGGGGAAAACATGGGAGCTAGCAAGGCAGGAGGGCATGAGTTGGGACAGAACTTAACAGTTCAGGTAAAATTGACCTAATTAGAGACAAATGGGGAAGTGAGTCACACAGCAAGTAAACAAGATTAAAGAGCAGTGGCTCTTCCTGTAGGGGGCTGGTGACCCCTGGCTTCTTCAAGGCGATCAATACCTACTTAGAACATCAATCCCTGACGTTTATACTTAGGGTGTGGTTGTATTTGTTTTGCCTTTTGTCTTGAGATGGGTCCTGCAGCGGAGATATCTGTCTCCTCCAATGTTGCAAGGTATCTGGTCTTCTGCACTGGCTCCTTTGAGGGACCAGTCCTGTCTCACTGCCTAAAATATTTCTACCCAACTCAGCTGCCTGTAACGAAATCAATATATGAGGACATTGAAAGACTTTAAGATATTTAAGTGCAAAAACATTTTGGAATAATATTATAGTATATGATAAAATCGCTAATTTTAAATATCCAGAAAAGAGACATATATGTATATAGCTGTATGTTATGTATAGATGTGTGTATAAAATTCATGGAAAAAAGTTTGAAAGGTATTTCTCAGATAATGGTAGTTGTGATGTTTGAGAAAAACTCACATTAGAGTATCACACACTTGATACTTAAGGATAATCATTCCACTGGGTCTCCCTGAGGAAAAATATCACATTGAATTTAAGTACAAATTGAATAGTTAAATTAAAAAATAGAAATGAAAATAAAACAGACCAATTACATTGACAGGGTAAAACTAGTCTCGCAGGGACTAGTTCCAGCAACAATGAGCAATGACAACCATGAAAAGAAGGCAATTTCTTACCAGGAATTTGAACCGAAGAAAGAGCCCACAAGTAACAAAAGAAACGACATTCTCCTTTATTACAGAAGTGAAAGGCAGTCGTCCAGACACTGTCCTGTCTCTCACACTTCCAACTGTGTGAGGATGCCACACAGGGCTGAAATGCTCCAAAATCTCTGCTGAACTCTGGGTAGTAAGATGTGCTTTTGGGACTGACTCTGAGGAGCGGAATATCAATACCACCTAACATAACTTAGTTAAGAAATCTAGACGAGTCTATGGCTGAATACTCTACATATTTCCCAAATTTATTATGTAAATGTTCTGTTATTGTTGTTCCTATTTTCTCTTACTGATTTACTTGTGCTCATTCTTAGAAAAAGAAACTGGGAAAATCAGTCAATCTGAAGGGGACAAAATCATTGGTGATAGTCACTTTACAAACAAAAGACAGCAGAATAATTTGGAGTTAATTGGTGTAGTAGGCAGAATAATAGCTCCCCAAAGTGACCCACTTCCTGACACCTAGAAATTGTAAAAATGTTACTTTACATGGAAAATGAGACATTGCAGATATAATTAAAGGTCCTAAAATTAGAAAATTATTCCAAAATATGCAGGTGGGTTCAATGTAACCACAAAAATAACTTGAAGAATTGAGTAGTCAACATCACACTGATGGAGGAAAAGATCTGGCAAAAGACAAGGATGCCCACTTTTACCACTTTTATTCAATATCGCTCTGGATGTCCTATTCAGAGTAACTGGGCAAAAGGGAATTAAATAGCATCCATATTGGAAAAGAGAAAAATCACTCTGTTACTGTTTACAGAACACATGCTATTTTGTATAGAAATCCCAAAGGCACTACCAAAAAACTATTAGAACGAATAAACAAATTCAGCAAAGTCGGAGGACGTAAAACCAACATAGAAAAGTCAGAAACATTGCTGTATGCCAGGAAAGAATCATTTATAATAGAAATCAAGAGCAATCCCAGTAACAAAACTATAAAAAGAGAAAACAATTCATAATAAATTTAACCAAAGAGGTGAATGATCTCTATAATGAAAACTGCTTTAAAAAAAAAAAAGACACCAAAATTGGAAAGAAATTCTGAGTTCATAAATAGGAAGAAAACTGTCCACAGTTACAGTGTGGGTTTATATCTTGATTTTCCCCGGTGACCTTCATGAGCTCATCGGCAATTTTGGAAGGGTGATTGAATCTGGGGTGATATAGCTAAATGAGTTATTAGGCAGAGGTCTGGTCAGAAGAGCAGTCACAGGGCATGACCTATATCCTCCTCTCAGTTCCTCCCCTCCCTTGCTGTGCTCCATGGCTGCTATGACACGAGAAGCTTTCTTCCACGCCTGGCCTTTCCACGATGCTGATCACCGTGCAAGGACTAAAACTTCTGAAATGGGAGTCAAAATAAAACTTTCTCCTTTAAATTGCAGGTGTCAGATATTTTGCCCTGGCAATGAGAAAGTGTCTAAGACAATACCCAAAAGTATACTGTACATTCCTTGCAACCCCTGTCAAAATACTAACATTTTTTTCACATAACTAGAAAAAAAGAAATCCTAAAATTTATATGGAGCCACAAAAGAACCCAATATCCAAAATTATCTCTAACAAAAAACAAAACAAAACAAAACAAAACAAAACAAAACAACAGGAAGCATTACTCTGTACTTTAAAATATAGTACAAACCTTTAAGATATACAACAGCATGGTTTTGGCATAGATACATAGACCAATAAAATAGAATAGAGAGCTCAAAGAAAACCCATGCACAAACAGCCAACTGATTTTCAACGAAGGTACCAGGAGCATATACTGGAGAAAGGAGAGTGATTGAGCTGTTTTTCACTCAATCTGAGGCAGCTAGATAAACATAAGCTGCGCAGAGAAAAGAGAGGAAAGAGATAAGATTGGGCACGGAGAGACCAGCACTCACAGGTGTGCTGTTCTCTGGAGACAAAGGCGAGGGGCAAGCTTAAATGCACTCTGATGGGGGAGGGCACAGGGCTGCTGACATGGGCTGTTCAGCAAGACGTGGCTGAAGGGGGTAGGAGCATTTGTGGTATGCAGGGGGTCTGGCAAAGGCAGTTTGGGAAGAAGAAACTGCAGGGGTTTCTGGGAAGAAGGAGCTAGACACCATTATGGTTCAACATGTGGTTTGTCACCATGATGGCTGGGCAAGTCTCAGGCGGGGGACCTATCAGAGAGCATGTCAATAAATGGTGCTGAAAATTTAAACTAGACCCCTATGTCTTACCAGTTCCAAAAATTAACCCACAATGGTTTAAAGACTTAAATGTAAGACCTGGAACTAAGAAACTACTGGAAGAAAAGTTAAGGGAAGCACTTTAGGACATTAGAATGGATAAGGGTACTTCGAACAATACTGCAAAAGCATGGAAAATAAAAGTAAAAATGGACAAACAGGGTTAGGATGAACCAAAAAGAAGTAACAGAGTATAGGAGCAATCTACAGAATGGGCTTTCTGTTCACAATACACAAGAAACTCCAAAAATATCAAAAAATAAAAAAATTAGAAATGGGCACTAGACCTAAATAAATATATCTAAAATGGTGACATACATATAGCCAGCAGGTGCCTAAATAAATGCACAATAACGTGAATCATCACAGAATTGCAAATTAAAACCACAAGGAGATATCAGCTCACCCAGGTAAAAACAGCTATTATCGAAATAATAATAAGTGCTGGTGAGGATGTGGACAAAAGGGAGCCCTTAGCCACTGTTGGTGGAATTTTAAACTAATGCGGTCATTATGGGAAAAAAGAACATGAAATTTCTAAAAAATATTAAAAGTAGACTACTATGTGATCCAGCAATCCCTTCAAAGAATTTTTCTCCAAAGAAATTCAAAGTATGTTGAAGAGATGTCTGTACACCCATGTTTATCAGCTGATGAATGGATAAAGAAAATGTATTACAAAGCCACAACTGATACTACTCAGCCATGACAAAAGAATGAAGTCCTTTTATTTATGACAAGAGTAAAACTGAAGCTCATGTTAAATAGAATGTGCCAAATATAGAAAAAGAAGCATCACATAGTCTCACTAACACTTGGAATCTAAAAATGTTTATCTCATTGGAGTTGAAAGTAGAAGGGTAGTTACCAGAAGCTGGAGACAGGAGAATAGAGGAATATTGACCAATAGGTAGTACAGCTATAGTTACACAGGAGCAAAATGTTCTGGTGCCATTGTACTATAGGATAACTATTGACAACAATAATGTACTGTTCATTTCAGAAAAATAGGAAGATTTTAAAAGATTTCCACCATAAAAAAATGATAAAAATTTGAGGGCACATTTATACTTAATCTGATTTAAGCATTACACAATGGATAATCAAAACATCCCATTAATATGCAAATTTTTATATTTTATATATCAGTTTTAAAATATTTTTAAAATGAGCTGTTTTATGGAGAGCAAAGGTGAGAAAATATTTGAAGAGACCATATTGCTGGTTTTGAAGATGGTAGTGGGAGCCACAAGACAAGGCATCATAAACCTTTGTCCATTTTGCATTGACAACTAGAACTATGGGGTAATATAATTTTTCTGTTTTAAAGTCATTAAATCTATGCTATTTGTGATAGTGGCAATAGGATACTTACAAAGCTGGAAAGTGACTGAGGATTAAATCATTAAAATGATGTGTGATTTACAAATCCCTGGTTTTTTCCAAGGAAGGAAGGACAAACTTTTCTCGAAACACTTTCAAAATTCTTTGAATAAAAGACCCTAACTTTATAACTATACAGTAAGTGGAATGTCCCTTAAGTAATAAGTACTGTAGGAAAATTTCTTGTTAAACCCCTTTATAATACAGGTAATAATCGTGAGGTCTAAAAAGTGAGGCAATTTGATACTCAGACATTACTGAAAGAATTAAATCTAGAATGTATTGGTATTGGCAGAGGGTATAAAGGATGAAGAGAGAAGAAAAAGTGTAGTTTCTTCCCTTTTTGCTAATGAATTTTAAAATTCCCCAACATTAGGTACATACTAAGGATAACCCACATTGCTTAGCAAAAGAAATAATTAGTAAAATCTTAGGGTGACTCCATCTGTTAGATTGTCAAGAGAAGGTGTATGCTGAGGAAGATTTTTTTAAATATAGAAATATTTAAAAAGAATAAAAACAAGGTATTTATTTTCTAATTTCCTCAGTATTTTCTCCCATAACTTTTAAAAGGTACAATAATGAGAGATAGTGGCACAAAAATGGGTTCCTCTGTATGCTGATTGATCACTAACCAAAGACTAATAAAGATTCAGAGATCATGCTGATTAGATTATCCTGAATTGCTTCTAACTGTGTAGGCAGTGCCATATCCAGCTTCTGTTATAAAGTACGCAATTAAATATAGCTTTGGAAATTCTATTTGTATTTATCACAGAATGCCCATTTGTTATAATGATAAACGACAAAATTCCAAGAATCAAGGTTTATCTGAGGCCATTTATATAAACTTTTGGAATTGACAACTCACAAAAGACAAGATAACAAAAATCCCCATATTCACTAATTCAGTGAAAGTCAAGATATTCTGAATGGCAAGGCTTTTGAAATGATCAGTTCTTAACACAAATTTGTGGACATTATAAATCAATACATTATGGTACTTATATTACTATCACTAAATTATAAAAACTAAACAAAGTGGAAAAATATGTTGTGACAAATAGGTTTGTAAAAGTAAAAATATTCAGAGGCTGTGATTATTTGTATCCTTTTTAGGTGCAATGGAATACCTTAAAATTAAAGTCTCTTAATCTGTAACAGGATAGCTCCCAGTTGCTGTGTTCTCATCTAATTGAAATGCAAGAAGGTGATTCAACACAACAACTTTATTTGTCATTATATTTTGGATTTAGGTTAAATCTATTTGAATCATAAAAGCTGGTGGACAAATATCTTCATAGCAGAAATGCAAATGGAAATTTCACGTATTATGAAATGCTAATTTTGGGACCCTGGCAGCAAACAATAATATACACAAAAATTACATAGACTGTTATAATGAAATACATTCATCCAAACTGACATCCACTTTAAGATGAGTTAGCTCTTCAATTTCTCATCCTAAACCATCATTTGCATCATCTAATATAATTCAAAATCCTTTCCCAGCCTGTAAGACTGAAATAAATTCACATGTTCATTACTTCTTACACATTTTTTAATAATATCTCTTCTAATATAACTCTATAGTCCAACATAAACATAATGTGGATATTTATAATAATTACAGAATGAAAAGGAAAGATTGTATTCTTTAGTAAATAATCATGACTTTGGAAGCTTTTTTAAAAAATTAAAATTAAAGTGCAAACAAAGTTTTTCATAGTTGTTGATAGTCCTTGATCGGTAGCCCTGCACTAAGGCAGGTCATTGTGAAAGTTTAGGCTTAGGATTTAATGTCTACTGTAAAGGCATCTCCCAGAGAAAACAAACAAGCCTGAGAGGACTTTCAATGAGACCACTGAGCCATTACATTTTTAAAAGACTCCCTGCATCTTTTCAGCCATTTTTCCAAGGGGGAAAATAATTTGGATCAAACATATTTTAAATAGAAAAGATTGAAATGCACAATTTTTCATTCAATTTCCTTTTCTTTTATAAACCCTAAAGCTAACATAAAGAAATTAAGTTTTGTTTTCTCCCTTTTCCTTGTTTTCACGTTTTTAAATTTTAACTGGTATATTATGATCAATGACAGAATGTTGCAAATTTAAACCATATGCAGATTTCTTCCTTCTGAACAAGGTGCAAGCCAAGAAACAGTCCAAGTACAGCAGTCTAAGCTTGCTTTGGTGGTGTCAGTGTCCACATCTGTCTTAATGCACATCCTTCCCCAGACTGTTGCTTCCCACACACAGCCTCAACACGGCCCCAAGTAGTGCCCTGCCACATCTGCATTCCCAAGGCTAATGAAATGGCCCAAAAGTTATTGAGTATTAATTTTCTTAATACTCCCATGGTCTGAGCTTAATGTCATATATACATATGTTGTAAAGTACAAAATATAGTCTGTATGCACATCAACTTGTATCCCATTAAGATAAAGGGGTACTGTTGTTTTAAAAGAAACTTTACATAAGGAAAGAAAGAACCAACTTTGGCCAGATCAGTCTAGTCCCATTTTGAATAAGTCAAAATATGGTAAATTAAATTTGTATATATACACGCACACACACACACACACACATAAGATAGCTAAGATGACTATACTACTAGTTCTATTAGTTCTTGGAAAAGAAAAGTTAATACTCATATGATTAGGTCAATTCCAGGTCTATATCTGGTAATCTAAACAACCTTTTTGAAGATAACAATATGCAATATAACAACCATTGTTAAATTCCTATCATCTTGTTTTGAAAGCCTATATTGTTATTGTTTTGGGTTTGTTGTTGTTGATATTTGTTTGTGTTTTGCTTTTTGTTTTTCTTTTCTGTGTCTTTTTCTCTTAAATAAAAAAATATATATATTAATTTAAAATTACTGGTGAAGTCAGTTTCCTTAATGAATAAAATTTTTACAAGTGGTTACAATCGAAAGAATGACATAAAAAGTGTGTTGATATATACATGTATGTGTAGTAGATATATGCATGCATGCACATGTATAATTCTTTGTACATATTACATATTTGTTATGATTGTTATGTATAAAGTTTATGATGCAATAATCTCTAGGATGTTAAACAAGAAGTCTTAATGAATTTTCTTCTGAAAAAATAGTTTAGCATTTAGTGATGGAAGAGCTCAACATTTTCTACTTATTTCATTATTTCAATTTCTTTTTTTTTTTTTTTTTGAGACAGTGTCTCACTGTGCAGCTCAGACTGGCCTTGAGCTCACTTTGTAGCCCAGGCTGGTCTCGAACTCACAATGATCCTCCTGCCTCAGCATCCCAAGTGCTGGGATTACAGGCGTGAGCCACCACACCCTGCTTCCATATTATTTTAATTTCTTATGTGAATACATCATTATTAATTTAAAGTATTTATTTTAAAATTTAAATGTCAAATGAAAACTTTTTTTTAATCCTTCACTAGTTAAAGAAGTCTGAACTTTGAAAATGATAAAAAATGATGACTCTGAGGCTATGGAAAAGGAAAATCCAGTGATTTTAATAGCAATCATATTTTATGGTGAGTATCTCTAGCAATGGCCATCAACCTTTGTGCGCTCTCTCTCTCTCTTGCATGTGTGTGTGGATGTGTGTGCTTATTAATCTTGAATTTGGTTTAGTTTCAATCTTATCCTTTTTCTCCAAGTTAAAGTATAGATTTTCATAAACATCTGAAATTTGGATACTAAAGCATACTAAATATATCTTGTGCTGGAAAGTAAGCAATTTTCCTTCCCTTTCAAATATTTTAAATAGTTTATTTTTAACTTTAAAAAATGATCCTTTTGTTAAGGAAAAACAAAATATATTTGGCCAAGGATCAATTTTCTCAGGAAATTTTAAATGCACAAAAGCAAAGGTGTGTGTTTAAGTACTTTATAAATGATGGAAAGGATTCTTTTCAGCTCCCAAAATATCTTAATACTATTTGTTTTAACAACAAGATTTGCCATTAGTGTACTTTGCTGCAAAGTAGTCTTTAGTGAAATATTTTAAATAGACAGGTAAGTGTGATTACATATGCTATTAGTCTCCACAAAGTATGGGGGAAACTTTTAGCAGTGATTCTTCAATGCCTGCAATTTATTTTCTTTTTGAAATTTGCATTACTTTCTCAAACATTATAAATTGCCCAACCCACAGTAAAAGCCTCAAAAAGAGAATCTTTTGAAAGATACAGAATGAGCCATCATCTGAAAATTTTAGAAATAGAAGTCATCTTGATTATGTGATGTGTGATGCAGAAATGACATTTATGTAGTAATTAATTCCAAAATAAAATGTTATGCAGTGAAATGTCTACTGAACAGGAGCGGAGCCTTGACACTGTTTCTGACATACTGCATGACCCAGAAATGCCTTACTTCCCTTCCTTGCAAAATAAAGATCCTGAGTGAAAACCTAAGGAGAACAGCTTTGTCTCTGAGACAGAGAACCAGAGCCTGAGTCACTGAACTGATGTTTCTCAACCCTGTTTAGGAACTAGATGTAAACCCACAGAGCAATGAGATATCTGATGATTTACTTAATCTTGCCTGTTTTAAAATGCAAAATGCTACACCAACTCTTTCACAGATGATTTTGATCCTATTTATTTACAAGAGACAGCCTCTTGCTATGTTGTCTAGGCTGGCCCTGAGCTCCCAGACTCTCGAGATCTTCTTACTTCAGCCTCCCAAGTAAATAGGCACACAGGCACACTATACTACTCCTGGTTTAGATCCAAACAATTAGAATCTGAATCACTGTTCACTAAAGTCTCACGTAGGTAGGAGTATGCAGGAATCTCTCTCCCTTCATTTCCTTAATCTTAGGAAAATAAGATCATTTTATTCATTTTTATGTATTTTGCTCCCTTTGAGATCCAGACATATATATTCTTAAACATACTGTAATAGAGAAGTGATCCTTACATTTGTCTCTTCTATCCAGTTTTTAAAACAGATATTCAAATCTGGAGCTGTTCTAATTCAATCTAGCACATTTAAGGCTCCAAATCTTCTGAAATTAGAAACTGAAATTCCATTGCTGTTTCCAGATCTAAGTGGGTTTAGTAAAACCCTGAACACACTTGCCCTATGAACAGTGGTAACTCTTAACTATTCTCCTCATTCTGCATATACTAAATTGGTATAATTGCATTCATGCCCCATGTCCCTGACGTCCCCTAATTTGATTGGAATCATGAAAAATAGCCCAAATGTGGGGAGTGGCTGAAGCTGAAAATCAATCGCATGTGCAGGGCTAAAGCAAGGCCAACCTGAAGAATGCGAAGTGCCCAAGGTGAGCCAGGTGAACAAGTTATTAGGCAGAGGGGTTTTATCTGACACCAACCCGCTGCTTGTATAAATACATACGCTTCAGTCATTGGGTGACTCTTTTCTCCAACCAAAAGAGAAGGCTTCACCTGACCTCAGCTTTCTGCATTTTCACTCTTACCTTCATTTCTTTTTCTTTTATTTTTTAATTTTTTTTATTTTAAAAACAAAACAAAAGGATAAAAATGATACAGAATTTCAAAAAAAATAGGAAATTAACACTGGTTAATATATTGCATGTTGTTACCTTGAAAGTAGTTGTTCAGATTACGAGATTTAGGCATAAAAAAGGGTCACATAATTAGACAATAAACACACAAACTGTTCTTTTTGATGAACTAACAGAGATTAGTAGTATAGTTAACTATCTTGTATATATTTACATACAAACATATATGTATACGTATGTATATATGTAATCTTTTCCCTTCTTCCTTTTCTCCTTTCCCCTACCCCAACTGTCCTGTCCTTCACAGTCCTCCCCCAGGAGATTTCAAGAGCCATGCTGGACGTGGCACCCAAACATGTCTATCCCTGCCTCTGAAGAGACTAAAACTCATGCCTCCACCTTCAACCCCTGCTTGAAGTTTCACATCGACCCAGATATCAAACTTCTTGTAAAAACCAAACTCTCATATCAGAATAAAACTATTGCCCAGAGCATACTGCTGCCTATACACTACTCCTTTTGCTTAGCCAATAGCCTAAATGGGCCTTTGTATTCTGTGCCTCCTTGATCATTGTGAATTTGTCATCCTGGCCATCAACTTGAGAACCCCGAATTATCATAATGGTGTTAATTAAGTTCTAAGTTTCCCTATTAACCCGTGAATCCACGATGTTTTACACCTAAATCCACGTGGGCTATAGCATTTGATTTTGGCATTAACACATTCTTTCATACTCACTTGGATTCCTAACATCTCCTAGAAATAGATACTCACCCTATACTTTGAAAAGTTTTTTTCTCTGCTTGCATTTTCAGATATCTTTATTACATATTTGATAAAATAGTGAACAATTATTAATTTAGTGAACGTGTTTCAATATTTAGAAACTATTTTAACTACGATATTTTCCTTCTTACATAAATTCCTACTTAGTTAAATGATTTAAGTATTATTAATAAGACACAGATAAAAAGATTTCTGTGTACTTGTCAGGAGTATTTATATTTAGAGTCATGAAAACAATTTCTGAGTTTGCAAGCTTTCTTGGTAATTCACCATATCTATATAGCAACAAAAAATGAACATTTTTGAATTAATGTTTTTAAATTAATATTGCACAGAGTACTGGATGCAGGAGAAAATATGATATTTTCACAGTGTGTTTTGCACCTTATGCTAACTTCAACAGCATTTAATGCCATTCATTGCCTCTCAATAATATTACCTAAAAAGACATATAACATATTATATATTTCTTAGAGCTATTAAAAATTATATATATAATACAAGAACATATAACATATTTCATATAATTGTTTTATCTATTTATTAACTGTTTTCTTAAATGACAAATTTTCTACATCAAGGCTTGATAATGCCTATGATATATGCTCTTCAATATCAACTTTGCATGCTTATTTTCCTTTTATTATAGCTATTAATAGTTTAATAATATTAAAATTATTGAGAGTATGGAATTTTTTGTGATTAGAATCCTCATTACACTCACCTAACACCATTATTTCCAAAATTCCTCTCCTCAGTTCTGTGCCAGTCACCTTCTATATACATATAATGAAATGTTTAGTGCAAGCTATTCTCTTTTATCTGGTTTTATACTACTTTGTTTTGTTTGAGTTTATTGTCTGTAAATGTAAGAACAACCACTTTGAAGAAAGCAAGAGACACTAGGGTAACCATTGTTAATCTCCTGTTGTTATGTTTTGAAAACCTGTATAGCTTGCAGTGTTCTCTTTTGAAATGCTATATTATGTTTGACTCTATACTGTTTTCTTTTGCTTTTTTCATTCTGTTCTATTCTGTTTTGTCCTATTTTCTTTAAAATAAAAAAAAAAGTATCTTCGTGAGGCTACAATGTAGTATTTGCAAACTGGAAATCTATATAAATGAAACAAAATACAAATGAAACTGCTCACCAGATATTCAGTGTGCTCCATTTTTATAAAAATTGGGACTAAAATAATTTGTATCAGAGGATGAAAGCACAAGTTTTTGAAGTTAGATTGAAGAAATGTTGCCCTGAATCCAAATAAATAAATAAATAAATAAACAAATAAATAACTGGATAGAATGTACATTTTACTTAGATCGGACTTATTGGCTTATATTTTTAAATTCCTTTGTTACAACTTTTTTTGTGATCTATCACAATTTTAGAACCTTTAGAGCCTGATATCTTAGCAAAGGTTTAAACTCTGTCCATCATTCAGCAGTCACATTGGCCCTGCTTGAAAAAACTTTAATAGAAAAGCAGTCATAAATCAAGAGAAAAACTCAAGGAAGATGCCCTTAGGAATTAACTTATAGAAAGATAAATTATTCTAGCCAAGAAAGAGGCATTTGAGCTTTGTTTTCTGTATGTGTTTTTTAAATAACTAAAGCTATATTTATTGTTTTTCCTTTTCCAGTGTAAGTGAAATAAATTATAATGTTACCAAGCTATTGAAAATTGACTATTTCTATGAATAGGTCTTAGTGACAGGCATTTCAAATTTTTTGAAATAACATTTCTAGCACATATGAGAATACTTTCCTCGTACTTGCAGCCCTTCTGAAATTAACACAATAGGTAACAAGTAGGTCAGCCCTCACTACTCACCCAACTGATTGGAAAACTGAAGTTTCCGTCTTATGCTCAATCCCAACTGTGCTTTTCTTTTTAAAATATACATCCACAAAGAGCTTTCTATCTCACTGTAAAAGGACTAGTCAGAACCTGGCAAAACTGCAATCATTCATTGCAATGATTGTATTATTTTGGACTGGTATTCCTGTTGCAAACAAATTTTCCAAATCTCCTACTTTTCCATTGTAGTTTTATATATTCTGTTTCATAGTTGTCTATATAATCTTACATCTTTCTCATAGAGCAGATATCATGACAATAATAACCCATGATTCATCCTGGTCATTCATGGAGAATATGATTGAATGTTACTGCAGTTACTCCACAAATTTTATCAACTGTTTCCTGAATGCCGGATGTTGCACAGAGTACTGGATGTAGGAGAAAATATGATATTTTCACAGTGTGTTTTGCATCTTATGCTAACTCCAACAGCATTTAATGCCATTCATTCCCTCTCATGAACCTCCCCTCTTGAGTTTTTTGACATTATGCACTTTTATTTTTCTTCCAATCCCTTGGCCGACATGTAATCAGTCATCTTTGATAGTCCCTCTTCCTGAACTAGATTTCTGAATGCTGCCATTTGCTATGAATTTATAAATTGAGGATTGCTTTTCCCTCTCTCCTGAAGAATATCATTCATTCCTTTGTTTTTAAATAGCAATCAATGTAGTGAAAATCACACATTTTAGGGTTCTTTCATGAAAGTCAGAGAGTGAGAGTTAAATCATTGATAATTAAAACTATTCTTGATAATCTTTTAGGAAGTCACCTTATTAGAGAAAAACCTAGCAGAACTGACAGAGATTGCTGTTTCTTTGATTACCAATTAAAATATGTGACTTGAACTTAGGATCTATGTTTTAATAAAGATTACTTGACTTGCCACAAAGTCTGGCAAGATGCCTACTCCGTGTGAGGAAGATCAAGACTGACTAAGACTGCTCAAAAACCAAAGGGACATTTCTACAATGCACGCTCATCTGGAGCATATTCTTAGTGAAATGAAGAAGAAATAACGACACTATTTAAATCGGGGTGTGTGTGTGTGTGTGTGTGTGTGTGTGTGCACGAATGCACATGTGTGTTAATCAAACTAGGCTTGATTTTCAAACCAGACCTTATGTTGAATTCCAGACTCCAACTGTAGACTTCTTAACCATTTGAAATACAGTACGCAATCAGAACTCTGATTTTTCTACTAGAAATCCGTTCCTCCTACAATGTTTTCCACCTCAGTAAATGCAACTTACTTCCACTTGTTGCCCAGAACAAAAAACTTAGTCAAGCTTTATTCTTTTCTCTGATTCTGAATTTATTAAAACCATTTATAAGTACCATTACTTGGATCTGTAAAACGTATTTAGAATTCTTTCACACATCTTTGTCTGTGCTTCTTTACCCCATTGCAAGCCAAGACACCTAGTCTTTGTGCTTTTACTTTAGTTGCTACCCATACACTCATACCTCATGCCCATCCATTATGCAGACATATAAACTCACTGTATGTATAGCAGAAAGACTAATTGTTCATAGATAAACTGTATTATGTAAAAACAAGATCATGCTCAAAAATCGTCAATAATTTCCTTTTTTCTGTCAAATAAAATTCAGGTGTCTCTCTTGAGAAGCCCCTGCCAGAATTCTAACTTTATGCCTCGCTAGTCTTTCACCCATGATTTTCTTTATCCTGTTTATTTCAAGAATAATCCAAATTTTTTTATGATTTTACAGCTTTACAGCTGTTCCTTCTGTATGCATAAATCTTTCCCCAACATTCCATGAGTTTAATTCTTTATCATTCAATAGAATTATATATTTTATTTCTACCTCCAAAAAGAATATTCACTCTATTTTCTTTACTTTGCAAACACTGGTTTGTGAACAGCTTTTTAAAAGTTGACAGTAAACAACACATATCTGAATGGTAATTTTTCATCCATGAAGCCACCACCAAAACTAAAATAGTAACTATTTTCATGACTTCTAAAATTTTCCTCCTATTTTTAGTAATCCGTTTGCTTCATGGTATCTCCCTACCATCCTTTGGCACCTATGGATCTACTTTCTGTTACTGTAAATAAAAAAAAAATACAAAACATAAAACTATGATCATAAGTAAGGTGAAAAAGTTGTTAAGATAGGTATAAATATGTGTATAGCTGTAGGGACAGCAAAGTTTGTATCTCGTTGATGAAATGAAGGCTTTGTAATTTCATTCTTGATGGATAGAGTTGGGAAAAGTCAGATAAACTAGATAAAGAACTATTCTACACTGGCTGAAAACTATTACAGGCAAAGGAATAAAATGGCAATGAACTGAAAGAAGAAAAACAGATTCACACAGGGAACACTGAGTTATTTTGAACCGAAGCTTCTAGGAGTATAAGGGAGACTATGCAAGCATATTAGGGTATTGCTTGTAAGGTCTTTCAATTGAGGTAAAGGAATTGTCTTTAATAGAGAAGGTACAAAGCTTGGGAATTCAGTTACATTAAGATTTGGTGTCATTATTCAAAATGTCAACATACTCAGGCATATATTCCCTTCGGTGCTTGCTCTGGAATCTTAAGGAACACGTTGACATAGCCGAAACCTTGGAATGATTAATGAGAAACCCTAGCACTTATATCTTTTATTTCTTTTCCTGAGGAAGTGCAGCCCAGCAGTCAAGGGGTTTGTTATATGACCTCAGTCCTCAGATTTGTGTGCACCTTTTAGCAACACTAGCTCACTTTTTTAATGTTAATAATAAGAGAAGAGATGATCTTTGAAAAATAAAAGATTCTAGGTATGACATATATAAGTACTCTTTAACATATGTGCAGTATATGCTACTTAATTTATTAAATGTATTCATTTAATCTTTGTCTTCTAAGGAAAAGAGTCAATGATTTAGCCATAGAGTGATTTAGTATATTTATTCTCAAAAAATAAAATGGAAAGTAAAATAACAAACTAGGAAAAACATTTACAAAAGACAAAGGATTATCTCCTTATGTACTTTTACTTACTCAAAGGAAACCACAAATGCTTGCCATAATTTTTAAAACAAAAGTAAGAATTTAAATCACTGGGTGAGAATATCCCATTCATCTTCCTCAATGAGCCAAGAGATTTTGCCTGTAAGTTCTAAACTATGTCTTATAGTCAGGGTGACTTCAAAATTTGTGCTCATTCTATTACCTTAAATTGAAGCACACTAAAATACCAGAATCCATAAAATAAGTAATTTGCAACTTTCTGTCCTATCATGTTAGTAAAAATTAGGAAAATATTTTAGCACTTCGTTATTAAAACAAATACTTATCATGAAATACTATGCAAAATTATTTTAAATTTGAACATTCAAAAAGCTATGACATAAAGTTGCTTAATTTAAAGTTGGTTAGCTGAATCTATAATGACTCTGATTCTTACATTTGTAATACTGAACCAATTGTGTTTATTTACTAATATTGCACTTATTTCCAGGTGTCTTCTATTGCAATTTGAAAAATTGAAGAAAATCTAAATATCCTTAAAATCTAAGTATCTGAAGCTTCTAATTTTTTGTGAGCTCCAGAGTCAAAAATATTTTTATATGTAATTGTATGACATGTAACTTTGTGCAGCACTGTCTGCCTGAGGGTTATTTTAATGCTGTCCTAAACAAGTCAATGGATTTCGTGGCAACATAGCTCCATTCTCCTATCCTGGTCAAATTTATCTTTGGGTAATTATATTTGACTCTGCTAAATCTGAGCCACTATGTTTTCAGTCAAACTTGATGTTTCTCCTGGGTAATAGAATTGTTCTGGCACTGTGTTGTGCATAGTGTAACAGATGTCACATTTCACCCTGAGGTATAATATAGTGGAAGATACAGTGATTCCTACACATCTACTTAACAAACTTTGTGGAATCATTTGAAATAAAAGACACAATGCATATAAAGAGTATTTGCTGAAAGAAGTAAATGGTGACAATAGTAATAATGCAAAACGTAATTATTTTAGGATAATAAGTTCATTTTTGGTACCATCACTTTTAATTATTCATTACCCACTAATAATTAGTGGAGCAATAATTATTGAACACCTATTATGTGAAGTGCATTGGAATTATATTAAAACTAAAATTATGTATAAACAACTTCCACAATTTATAGTCACATGAGGGAAATAGGCATCCTCAGGATAATTATGAAGCAAAATAAAATATGTTATAATGTAGTTGAACTGCTAACCTACCATGAGGGACTGTAAACTTTTCAGTGAATAGAAAAAGGAGGATTCAACTTCACACACGGCCATATTTTCTAACATTAATTGACTGCTTTGTGAATTTCCTTTCTCTCTGTGGATATTCTACAGTCTTTCTTTTTAAATTTTTGCATATGTATAAATAAAGTAGGGTCGAGATAAAAATTTATACCTCAAAAATTTTACAATATGGAAATAATTCTTGTTTTGTCCACCTCAAAATTCAAAATGTAGTCTATAAAATGTGAGTAACTGGAACTACAGGAATGCACCACCACACCTAGCATCGTATTTGATGTTAGAAGATGGTTGTTTCTTTCTCAACTGAGAAGTTCTCATTTTCTACTTTTCTGATAGTACCTTTGAATACATAAACGTTGCTAGTGTTTATGCATGTCATAAACAGGAATGAAATTTTAGGGTAGATAGTAAGGATTCTAATCTAGGAAACGCTTCTTAAGTGAGGTCAGGTAAATCCAATTTCTTTAATGGACAGCTTTTGGGAGAGGTTGGTGTGGTGGGTTAATTAATGGTTGACTTATAACACTGAAGGTCCACCTGAGGATTGTTGCCAACAACATAATAGCAGAACAAGAGGGGAAGATGGTGAACTGTTGATTCTCCTGGAGAAGCGTGTCATGCTGGTTTTCCTGATATAAACTCAGCTGTTCTCATCATTGGAAGAGCTTCGGTAATCACTGTCGCTGAGGGTGGCTGCGGTTCTTTTAGGGGGAGCTCTGGTCCTTACCTTGAGCATTGCTTTCTGGCCTAGTGCAGACCCCTCAGCCTCCTGGCACATATCCTTGATCCTGCTGGCACAGACTGTCTAGCTTCCACCACTGACCTTCAGGTCTTCCCAGTGCAGATCCTTGATACAGATTTGCATGAGACATTGTTGTGGGCTCTAGGTTTTCAGCTAGACTCCTGAAGGATATTGCTGTGTGATGTAGGCCCTCAACTGGATTTTTTGGGTCTCTAGTGTGTGGCTAGATCTCTTGGACTCTTCTGCATTTGACTTTTTTTGGTGAATATTATAAAATAATCCCATAAATTTTGTGTCCTGTATTAAATGTATTTCCTTGCAAACCCTGACTACAACAGTTGGTAAAGGTTTGATACCCCTTATTTCTGAGGATCTTAAATTTTCTCTTGTTGCTTTGTTTATCCTTTGTATTTCAGTCTTCAAATGCTACCACAGCCTTATTTTTTTTCTCTTCTTCCCAAGACATGTTATTCTACTCACATTGGTTCCACAAGTCCCGTGTTTTAAGCCCCTTTCCAGCAGTTGGTACTTTCATCTGCAGGATTTTAATTTTCAGCATTTTCTTAGGGTAAACTTTTTCCTGATGAGGATAATCTTAGATTAATCTCCTTTCTTTCCTCTCAACACGCTTACAACAAGAGTGCACAAAATTGATTGGTTGGAAATTAGTGTATATTTTGTGAATAAAGAAAATACTTTTGTTCTTGTCATGATGAAAATATGGAGTTGTATGGAGTTGTATGGACTCATTTTTTTCTCATTGATTCATAGAGTTGTGAGAAAGCTGAGTAGAGAGATTCAGATTTGGGATTATTTTAGCTACCGAAGGTTTTTTTTTAATTTTTTTTTTACAATTAAGCAATATTCTTAATTGAAAAGTCCATCAGTTAGAAATTGTATTTGTCTTGGAAACAAAATCCCAGTTGAATAGCTTAAAGTCGATAAGAGTTTATGTTCCATCTGTGGAAAAGCCAGAAGATAGGTAGTATAATGTTTCTACTACATGACATCACCTCTGCCCCAAGATCATTCCCTTTTTGCTATGTCTCCATCATTAGTATCTGGCTTCAATTCTCAAAGCTGCTTCAATGTTACAAAATGCCAAAGGCTCAGTCATTACTTTCATGTTCCAAATAGGACAAAGGATAAAGAATGATGGGTAAAATGGGGCACTTTCCCAGATGACTCAGTCCTCTTTACGAATACTCTAAAAATCTGCCCAAGGACTCTGGTTTATGTATCATTAGCGATCATTGCCTGCAGGAGAGGAAAGAAAATGTAGTATTCTAGTTAGGCACTCTTCTAACCCCAGCAAAGTCATTGTTCTCTTAGTAAAGGGAAAAAGAAAAATCTGATCTGATAGGTACTGAAAGATTCTGCTATAGGAAATAAAAGTCTTTGGATAAAAGGAGTCACTTGTTTTACTCATCCATAATATATTTTTATTCCTAGGCATCCATTACTCTAAATGATTATATATATTTGAAATGGAAAATAGTCAAGATATACTTAGTTCATTGAACTAATTTTAAATCTGTACATGTATTATCTATATTTTATGCTAGTCTGTGTTACATCAACTTTATAATCCAAAGGCACTAAGTCAGCAAAATATGGCAAGTTTTTTTAATCTTATAAATTTGAACGACTATTTTAGCCAGAGAAGTCAAATCATTGTAAATTTTTCTTTTTGCATGCATTTGAATATGCTTTGATGTTTAAACCTAATAATTCTAATAACAGTTGTGATATATGTCTTTCTAATTAAATCATTCAGTATTTTACTACTGATTAGAAAATTCTGGTTAGCAGTATGACTGTCATTTAAATTCTAGTTTCAGATTTTGAAATTTATTTATTTCATTAATATAAACTTATACTACTCTGCAGAACTCAAAACAGTAAATGGCTAATTTAAACCTTGAAATACCATTACAAAGGTATAAAGAGTTGAATCAATAAACAGCACACAGAAAATATAAGTAGCAGTCAGTCAGTGACCATTTCAAACCCATGTAAAACTCCAGGCCATGATTTCTAAATGACGCATTGGAAGAAAAAACAGAGTCCTCATTCTCTTGTGGGCTCCATTAATCATTTACCTGAAGCAGATTGCTCCTTCTGTGTTTATTGTTCACATCCCAAGTTACTGCATGTATCATCCGTGTTCTCTCTCCCTGTCGAACCAAAGTACACATCCCTCATTTATGCAAAAAGAACACACATAATCTTAGTGAATTCACACCTCCTGTGAAGTTTATGCAGAAGCCTTAAAGTAAAAAACCACTACCTTAAAACTTGAGTTTATCTACCAGATATAAAAAAATCTGAGAAGGCTATTCCAGGCAGATAAAACAGACAAGAAGCATTTTCAAGTTGCCCTAACTTCCAGATGCTGTATTTGGGTGTTTCCAATAACTTTATATTTATTTCCAAATAACAGGTCTTGTGAGAGGATTGTGAGGATAAACAAGTGGATGAAATATGTTGACAGATTATGAAACCAGGTTTGATTCTGAACTTCATTTATTTATTTTAATAGTAGCTGGAACTACAGATGCATTTTCAAGGTGCCCGACTACACCAAACTTATTCGTTGCTCTATGACATTTCTGTGTTTTGTTTCTAAACGTAACTAGGAATTTCTCTTTTTAAGTAATCATTTTCTAAGTGTTAAGCCTCACAATATCCCTTCTCCCTGAACATTAACTCAATTAATAGGTTTTGTTGTCAAATGCCCATGACAGAGATGAATACTGGAGACCAAATACTGAAAAAGACAAACCCAGGTCTAGCATTCCTTCAGACTAAACTCCCCCAAGGACAGTCAACCATTAAATGACCAGTTTAATATTCAGTTATTGAGACCCATAATCAGCACTATTAAGAAAAATGCAAAACCTGTATTAGTGCCATCACAAAATATCATACTCTGGGGAACTTAAAATATAGAAATTTACTTTCTCAAAGCATGATGGAGGCCAGAAGTCCAAGATCAAGTCTGGTGTGGTCAGTCTTTGGTGAAGGCTCTCTTTGTGGCTTGTGGATAATCACCTCTCACTGTGACCTCACATGGATTTTCCTTGGTGTGTGTCCAAGGCAAAAGAGAAAACACAACTCTCTAATGTGTTCCAAATAAGACACTAATTCAATGAGATTGTGTCACATATTTATAATCTCATTTGAACTTAATAACTTCTTGAGAAGCCCATTTCCAAATAGAGCCCCATGCATTGTTAGAGCTTCAACATATGGATTCTGAGAGAATGTAAACATTAAGTACATAACAAAAAATAATTAAAACATATAATATGGCACTCAATTTAATCTGGATTATAGGGAAAGCATCTATGAGCATGTAATCATTTAGCGCTGAAAGATTAATTTGTTAAAATATAGGAAGAGAAAACAAAGAGATGTAGGAAAACAGTGCGGTGGGAAGCAGCATTTCATGCTAAGGAACTGAACAGGAAGACAATGTTGTTGGAAGAGTAAATGTGATAGAGTAGCAGAATGTTAAACTAGAAAGCTGGGCCAGGGTTGGAATTTACAAGACTATGTAGGCCAATTTTATAACCACTCAACATTGAGAAATTTATACATTCTTTCTTTAAAGGAACTTATCCTGACTATGAGGGTCACTTAAAGAGGGTAGAGGATGAATTAAAGACCAGTTTTTTCAGGTAAGAAATGATGGTGGCTCAGGATGAAATGATGACTCAAGAAATGGAGATATTTAGCTTGAATTGTGCTAGAGATAAAATAATCTGATGATTGACTAGCTAAAGAAGAAAATGAAGAAAAAGAAGGCAAGGATGGCTTTTGGGCTTCTGGTAGAATTTGGACCCATTTTCTACTAGTAAGAAGAAAAAATCTTTTGGTAGATCGAAATGAATAGATATGGATAGACATGGAGAGAGAATCATGTGTCTATTTTGGAACATGTTGAATCAGAGATGCTTCATGACACATCCAGTTGGGTACATGTGCTGCAAGTCACTCTGTAAAACTCTGGGATAGAAATTTGCAGTTTGAGAATACATAATTAATAATAAATAAAGTCATTAGTCTTAACCGAGATATCTAAAGGTGAAAGCATAGAAAAGAAGAGCAAAAGTAGAGGACAGCGCTTTGAGGAAAAGGCAATAAAATTCAACGAGAAACAGCTAAAGATACCTTCAAGGAGTCATCAGAGAGGCATGAGAAAATGTTAAAAGACACATGTTTCAAAGAAGTAACAAGAACTTGGGACAACTGTTATGAGTCAGGTAAGGTCAGTTCAAATGTGTTTAGCCATGGAGTGAGTGGAGGGCCATTTTGGTGAAAGCATAGTGATGGGAGCCAAACAGAAAAATGTGTGAGACACCAGGGATCTTCTGTCACTTACCTGGCCATATAACTGGCAATTCTAACAGTTTTTTAAAAAAAGGAATTTGAAATGTAGCTTAGCAGATTTTGTCTAATCAGAAAGCAAACATTTCCATTTTTTCCCTGATGCAGTAAAACTGTATGGGAATATTTAAGATTTCACACATTTGGGGAATAGCTTTCACAACCTACACAAAAGAATGAAATTGAAATACTGTGTACTTTATCAGAGCACAAGAACACAATTCCAAAAGACTTCTATTCTTGTAAGAATGAAACTCAATTTAACCAGAAAAAAATAGTGGAAATGATACAACATATAAATAAATAGATAAAAAGCCTAAATAAAAAAAGAATATTAAAATATATTGTGATATTCAAAAAAGTTGCTAGAAATTTGAATTACCCTGATAAGTATAAATTATTTTGTAGGTTCCCAAAAAATAAATTTAAAATGAGATTTTGATGGTAGTAGAAAATGTAATAATTTGAGTCATCTTACCACATGTATTGTGAGGTCAATAATACACAGACAAAAGAGATGTAATGAATTTCCCAGAGACTGTGATCAAAGCATTCAAGATATGGCACACCTGTCATTAGGATAGGAAATCATTAATACAGAGCAAATCCATGGCAATGTTTTTAGTAACACAACATGTTTTAGTAGAAATCTAGTTTACTAGAACAGTCTACCATAATGCAAGACAGTTTTAAAACCCAAAGAAATCTATAATAATTCATTATTGTTTGCCCCAAACTCATAATAGGGTGTGTAATAATACCTTGAGACAGGCCACGCACAATTATTCAATTTCCATTAAGAACAAGACAAAAGGAAGCAGACATATATAAGAAAACATACTCAAAATTGTCTGTTAAGCTAATCATGTCACGTGTCCCTCAGTGTTTGGTGGGAGGGAATCAAGTGCTAGTGATAAAAAAGTATAATAAAAATTGTTGTGGAATTGATGTCTTTGAATATTTAAGAAGGGAAAAACTATATATTCTTTGAAAGGAGTGAAATAGTCTTATAGATAAGATGATTTTTATTTGATTTGGCTCACTCTGAGTTTCATTATACGTAGGCAAAGAAAAGGGGAAAGAAGAGAACAGCTCGTTGGAGAAAACTGAGAGAGTTATACTCTAGTGGAAAATTTTCTGAGTAATGTTCATGTAACCAGACTC
>RJWT010001423.1:0-48456 GCA_004365215.1 Cuniculus paca
TTATTTATGAGCTTTCTGAAAGATGACTTTCAAACTTCCATGGTTGACTGGTAATAATAAAAGGGAAGTCAACTGTGTCAAAGAAAGGCAGTTGTGTGTGTGTGTGTGTCAGTGTGACAGTGATATGTCCGTGTGTGGGTACAGTGTGTGTGTGTTCACATGTACATGTACTTGTGTGTGGGAAGGTGATGTGCGTTTTGTGTAAGGGTGATGATTGCACATGTGTGTAATGTGGATGTGTGCAAGATGCCCAGCTAGGTCAGCAGGGTCGGCCTGGGCAGCTCCTCCATTTCACTTTCTCTTCATAGGCAGGAATGGTCTAATAGGGGCCCAAGAGGCCAGCGGGATCGGGCCCATCAACCCCTGCGCTCAGTGGGGTGGCAGAAATCACGGTCAGATTGTCCTCCCAGCCTGTGTCCTCCAACCACTGAAATTCACATGCTTTTGAGAGTAAAACAAGCCCTAGGTAACTCCACAGAGTTTGGTCAGATATATTTCTATGCAAATATATTTAGATAAAAGCATGAATATGCTATCTAGACAATGTGCCCACTCAGAGCTGACCCCTTTAGTCGTCTTTATGCCCACCCTGCAGGTTGAAATTACTATTCTTTATTACAGATGAGAACTCAGTCCTCAGAAGGAGGTTACTGCCTATGGCCACATGCTGGAAGCTCCAGCTCTCCAGCAGTGGGGGTAGTGGGGTCTGGTCAGCAGAAGGTACAAGGGCTGTAGGCACAATGGACCCTAAAAGCAGTGACAGCCCTGCCCCGCAGAGGTGACTCTCCCTAGAAAAAGTGGCTCTACTCAGAAGAGGCCATGAGGCCCTACCCATAACACATGGGAATGCTTTGGAAACACATGTGTGACTCCTCAGTGAAACTCCTCCAAACAGGAGTGGTTCTGGGGAAGCATTGTCAGGGGTTGAGCCCTATAGCAGCAGGCAGCAGGGAAAGTCAGAATAATATGCACTATTTTTGTCAAATGATCATTTTCAAGCAAAGCCATGTTTCCCTTGGAAAAATTGTTAATCTGTGCCTCCCAATAACATAAAATAGCACCTATTTATTGTCAGTGCATTTTCACAAAAGGCTGATTACAAATCAACTTGGAGCACAGAGAATGGTCAACTTCCAGTCTTCCCACTTACCCTCGTCCAGTTTCTTTCTGCCCCACTGCTCTCCTCACAGCTCGCCACTCCATCCTGCAGGTGCCCTGGTAGCATGAAGGAGGTGAAGCCTCCACTCCTGGCTACATCCTGAGGGGTGACAGTAGCTCCTTGGCATCTTATGAGTGCTTTAGATTGTTGAGAGTTTGTGCACAGCATAGGAATCACGTACTGATCTTGCTAAAATGCAGACTCTGATTCAGTCTGGGGTGGGGTCCAAGAGTCTGTGTTTCCAATAGGCTCCTGAATTATGCCGCCCATGTTGCCAATCTGTGGCCCATGCTTTGATCAAAAATGATCAAAACAACAAGGAGAGCTTTCTCTTCTGCCTTTATTTGTTATTTGTTGCCATTAGCATAACTTCAGATCACCAGAGGACAGAAAGAAAACAAAGGGGTGAAGAAAAGTGGGGACCCCATCCTGCCACACACTAGGAAACACATGGCAACCTGGAAATCATGTCCAGGTACAATTACGATGTTGCTCTACCACCAACCAGGCACCCTCCCCACTCCACCCACCACCACCACAGGACAACAATGACACCCATAGCCTAGAATGGTGGCTGAAAGCTTTTCCCAGTTTGGGCTTGTGTCCTGTGCTTCTGTTATCCCTCTAGGGCTTGCTCATCTCTGCCCTGTAGCCTAATCAGGTTTGTATCAGTCAATATGCAAGTTACAAAATTTTCTCATGCATGCTTGTAACTGCTGAGATCATAGTATTTGAAGTCAAGGCTGTGTTTCTATCGACTTAACTCTGTTCCTAATTGTTAACTGCACATTGCTACAGGTACAACTCTGCTTTAGTGTAAAAGTATGCACATGAAGAAAAGGATAACCCTGTAGAAAATGACTATACCCAAGACCTGCTTAATGATCATATAAATCTTCCTGCTTTTATGCATGAGGATGGTCTCTGGCCTTTGCTTAAAAGCCTTTCATTCTGCGATGGTTTCCTATGTCTCACCATAAAAATGCTCCTCCTCCAAAGCAATTATAGTTTCAACATCTGCTTGCCACCTTACTATTGATGTTTAACCACACAGCACTTCACTTGTTTGTCTCATTCATATGTTGGTTATTTTCATCAGTAGCTATGAGAAGTGCTAAGAGGAAGCCCACCTCCTGGGAAAAAAGATGGCATGAACTTTTGTCTTCTAATTTGTTCATAATCACTTGAGCATGAGCGGAGGAATAGTTGATGACATTTCAACCACGATAGGTATTTGGGAGCTAAGAGAATAGAAAAAGAAAACTGGCTTAACTCCAACAATGAAAATACCAGTATTGATTATAGTTACTTAAATTCAATTACCATGCAACTCAATAGTAACCGTGCTTACACCTATGTATCCATGACTGCGTCATTAAATATTAGATGTCAGCATACATTTTATTTGATTCCCACAATAAACTGGGCCCGAGTGCAAGTGGATAGACTAAGGCAGCAAGGTGAACGTCCCAAAACACATGAGATACATTTTTACATGCTGGGTGTCCTCATTCTTTTGGCAGTCTTTTCAATGATTTATACCACTCACAGCAATGGTTATTGTCCTCTTTCCCTTAGGAATATGACCTGAATGTCCAGATCAACATTCCACTTCAAGGCAAGATTCCACCATTGTTTTTACTTCTTCCTGTCTATACCCATGTCCTTGGAGCCTTGGCACAGTGAATGTTCCAGCTCTGACCCTGGCTTCTGGCTGCCCATCCTTCATTCAGCTCTTTGCTTCAGTAGCCCTCTCTCCTCCTCTTCTTCTTCTCCTGAAGACTCCATTCAATCCTCTTTATATGTTCCTTATATTTTATACTTGTCTACTTTAAAATGTTCACATTGTATTGACATTGTTTGCATATCTGTGTTCCTTCCTATACAATGAGTTCCTTGGGAGTAAGGAGTTAGTATTTTTGTTTATTTTTTACGGTCCTAAGGATGGAACCCAGGACTTTGTGTCTAGTAGGCAAATGCTCTACCACTGAGCTATAATTTTATTCCTTGTTGAATATGCTGATGATGTAACCCTTAATGAGATCCAGGAAACATTTGTTGAAGGAATAAGTGAATGAGCAAATCTTTCTTCCCTGCTCAGCTTAGACCACACTGCTTTTTCCTGCCTTAAGAGGAGAAAGGCAGTTTGGCTAGATTAAGTCACTTTCAAGACTATTGTGATTAGTGTCCAAGACTGTGCTAAAAATTGAGCCAATTTTCTTTTCTCTATAAAGCACTGGTTGTGGCTACATGCACAGTGGTCTTTCATTTTATTGGCATAATGAAATCTTCACTAAAAGCTCATGGGCCCAGAGTTTTCTTTATTCCATTGCCATCTTGGGAGGACATCATTGTAGTATTTGGTCTATTGTAAGTTTCCAGTAAATTCACATTAGTTGCTTTCTAACCACATCCTCTATCTTCTTCCCCAATCCACTACTTCCCCCTGCGATCACTGACCTTAGGAAAATTGACTTCAAACTCTAAAGCTGTGGGAAAACAGAGCACTGCAATTTAATTCATTTCTGGATGAATTAGGCCCTTCTGCCCTTCCATATACATTAAGCTGTAGCTCTACTTCTTAGGCTCCTAGTCAATCCAACAAATGGTTGTCACACATCTTCTATGTAACAATGTGGCAATGTGCAGCCATGAAGTGATTAGAAAAACATATGGTGCTGCCAGTTATTAAGTAACTTCAAGGTCTATCTGTAATTACTCCCTTAGGGACTAGTACTAAGTGCTCCCATAAACTCATATTCTTGCCACTAGTTTCTAGGTCCTTACATATGCACATAGGCGTTAACACCCCACTTCTGATCAACTTGTTCTGTCTTCAGTTACAAAAGAGGGATAGACATTATAACCTATACAATAATCTCAGTGGAGTAAACCTACAACATATATGCACTATTAAATAAAATTTGCAAAATATAACCCAACTTCATTGTACTGGTCAGCTTTCTTGTTATTGGGACAAAATGTCTAGCACCCGTAATTTAAGGGAAAAGTGTTTTATTGTGGTTCACAGTTTCAGAGGTTTAGTATAATTAGCTGGCTTCAAGGCCAAGACATCATGGTGGAAAGACATGGAGAGGAAAGCAGCTTAATTGCTGGCCGCTGGGAAGCAGAGCAGGTTGGAAAGAGGCCATGAGGAAAGGGCCAGGGACCAGACACAGTCACCAAGGTCATGCCCTCATGACCCACTTCCTCCTACTAAGCTCCATCTGCTTAACATCCCGTTAAGCACTGAATTCTTCAGTGGGTTAAACCTATTGATGAGGTTAATGACCTCAAAATCCATCGCCTCACCAGGAGTCTGTTGACCCAAGTCGATAAGTGATAATCTAGCATATTCATGAAGCTGAATCTAGGGACCCTGAGACAGTCTTTCAGACACCAATGGAAGAGTTACATTCAATTCATTCTTCTGCAGGCTATTTTTAAAACCAAATACATATACTGCAAGCTCAGGCCTTAACTTAAAACTCATATAGCAAATAATTCATAAAGCATGCCTTGAATTAATTTCTCAGATTTCTCTATCTATTAGTTAGCTGTTGTGGAAGTGGTCAGATTGGGACTAACTTCACCAAATAATTTTCAATACTTTTGCACAATGAGGTGAACTAAGGATACAACTTTAATTTGGGTGTCAGAGGCTTTTGTGGACTTTACAAGAGCTTTAAAGTTATATAAATATCAGCATCCATTTGCATGGGTACAAACTAGAATCAGCTGTAGAAGGGAAAAAGCACATTGGGTTTCTATTTGGCAGGCTTCTGTAAGCTCTTACTGAATTTATGCACGCTATGGCCTTCTCGTTTATATGTGGTGAATGGGTGATGTGATGAAGGGGGTTAGTGTACAAATGGCATTTGTAAGCCCGAGACTCCCTCTTTTGTATTTGTTCCCTTTTTTGTGAACAAATAAATCATCTCCTGCATTTTGATGGAAATGCGAGTTTGGTGGCAGCTTCCTTATAATAGATAAGATGGTGACTGGCAGAAACAGAGCAGTGGGATTTGGGGTCTCTGGTAAGGAGAAGATTGATGGGGAAACAGGAAATGTGAATCTAAGAAAAAAGGTATCAGAGGAAATGACAAACTTAACCAAGAGCAAAAACTATAGTGGTGTCACAATAGTTAACAGATGTTAAAATATCTATAGACTAATTTGGGCAAAGATAAAGCAAAGAAATATCTTCTGGAACTTGCAGCTGGTTGGGGATCTAAAAGTCAGAAGAAGTGAGAGCCTACAACTAAAAATACCTGAGAGGAACAATAACTCAAAGTTTAGAGGACAATGATATGTGGGAGTGGTAATCAGATTTGGGTAAATCCTTTCAAGAAAATGTCACCATGAACTGAGACCAAGAACAGATGCTTAATTAGCCTGGGCACCATTCTACCAGCATGAGCCAGACTTATGTCTGGGATGTATGATTAAGTGGAGAATTTCTCATTATAGTTCCTACCCAGGTAGCCATAAGTGTGGTCTGGCAAGACAGAAAACGTGCTGGCTTAGCCTGGCTGCCAGGACATGATGAAAAATATAAGGGTTTTACAATCATAGCAGGCTCAGAGTTTGATTGGGGAGTCACACTGCTATGCTTTAGATCTAAGATGTCTCACAAAAGTCTCGTGTGCTCAGAGATAGGGTCTGATCAGAAATGAGTGGGTCACTGGAGGCATGACCTGGCATAGTGTATTCTTGTCCTGAACTCTTCTCTTTTGTCTCTGCTTCTTGGCTGCCCTTGGGTGAGTAGCTTTCCTGCACCATGCCATTTCTGCCTTAGAGGCAGCCAACCATGAACTCAACCCACTAAAACCGTGGGACAAAATTAAACTCTATTTACCTTTTGAATGTTAGGTATTTTGTCCTAGAAACAGGAATCTGACTAACACACACACAGACACACACACACACACGCACACACTTATGCAAATACAACATAAGGGAAATATAATAAATTTTCATGTGAAGAATTATGCCATCCTTTTCAGGTACTTTTCTGATTCCTGAGTAGCATTCCTCTATCCAAAGGAGAAAAGACTTTATATTAGACCTTCCCAATCTAACAGAAAGGCATCTAATCCTTGCTCTTTCCAACCATAATCATATTTTTATGTTTTTTTATTTGAGAATATGGAATAAAATGTTTTTTATCTTTTCAAAGAAGTGTCAGCCATCTGCTGATTAGTAGGAAAGAGGAGAGTAAGCATCAGGTAAGTCCCCAAAATCCTACTGTTGATGGTCAACCGACATTCACTTCATCTTTTTCCTTGCTTGCAGACCTCCAAATATGGCCTGGAATCTCTTCAGCAAATGGCTTCAGGAGGTTGTCCCCAATCCCAAACTCTAGAGTAAATCCTAACCCATTTCAACCAAGAGTATGGTCCTGTTCCTCTTGCTCAAGATTTCTGAAGGATCAAATTTAAGATTCATTGTGACCAAAGCATTCTGGCAGAAGATCTCCTGGGAGACTTCTAGGAAAGGTTTCGTTATTGCTACGAGAGATACACATGCAGACATGAGTTCTTCTTCTCCTGGATGAGGTTGTGTCTGCATGCGAATGAAGAGGAAGTATCTAACTTCCACCACGCAGACAGCTAGCCTGAGGACAAGCACAGTGCATGAAGGTTTGCAGAAGAGAGTCTGGAATCCTGGGTGACATTTTTCAAATAAATGGACTTAGCAATCTTGGTTTCCTTTTGTGGAATACTAAGTTCTCTTATATTTAAAGTCATTTTCTATAAGTTTTGTTTCTGTGTTTTGGAGCCAAAAACATTTTAACTAAAACATGTGTTATTGTTTAGAAATGTCTCTGAAGATTATTCTGCTTTACTAACATGTGAACACAGTGGGGTTATGTAGGAGGCATGGTTGTTTCCTCCTCTTTTCATGCCAGATTATTCCCCCAGCTTCTGGAGGTAGGCTTCTTCTTACAGCTACTGAGACCCACCAAAAATTGTTGCATAGGCTTTTCCAGAGAAGTCCTAGAAACACAGACCCTCTTGTCTGAGAACTATCTTTTCATTGCCCTATCTCTCATTAAATTTAACCCTTCACCTTCCACACATCTGCAACTTCCAGGTGCTGAAAATTCAGTGCTCCTGTCTACTGTTCCCTTATTCTCTCCTGGCTACCAGGGGGACAAGGATCTGTCTATCCAGCCTGCCACAATGTGGTATAAGATTGTGCCATCAGTGGTCAGGCCACTCAGAAGAAAACAGAAGAGGGGATATGTGCAGATGCCTTAAAGCCACATGGCAAAGTGAGTGGAAGAATGGGAGTATGTTGCAAACACCTTACAGGGTGAGAATGAATGGCATTGAGAGTCAGAAATATTATTAATGAGGTGAGGCCAGACTCCATGGGATATACCTCAAGGCGTTTGTCCAAGAACAGAAGTAACTGCTGATTGAACTACATGGTCAGTCTTTTCCCAGTTTTATAAGTGGAGGACTAACAAGGTGAGAAATCTTTTATTTGAGTGCATAAAAGTAATACAAATAATAGTAATTGATGTATACAGCATATTATTTGCGTCTAATTACTATACCAACTGTTCTTACATTAAAGGTAGCAGGTTTTATTTGATGTCTTGTGTCTCCAGACTTTCTAGGGTTACACTGAGTCACTGTCATCAGCTAAGGTCATAGTAGGAATTACCTCACAACTTTACAAAGTTGGAAAGGTCACCGTCTGTACCACAGTTTATCCATGTTTCCCAGCATTTCCAGTGTTCCTTCACTTGTGGAGGAATTTTTAAATTTTTAAAATTTTCAACCAGTATTGCCTTTACAGGCAAAACTTCAACAATTTAATTTTCATTGTACCAGTATTACTCCTACTGCTTCAAAAGATAACCCCCTTTTCTTTGATAGTCACTTAAATGGCATTCAGTAAATGCTGGGCATTTTCCCCCAAGTGCTTCACAAACACTGATTCATATCGTCTTTTTAACAGCCCCGTAAGACAGCATGGTACACGCTACCTTCATGTGCACACTACCCAGCCATGTACCCTCTGACTGCTTCCCGGCACATTTACAGTGACAGTTCTATAAAAACAATGAGGACCACTTATCCATGGAGAAATACCCCAGTCTCCCATCCATTGTGGTGCTCCCTCCAGAGTCCTCAGTAACTCAGATCCCCACTGGTCTCGCTAAAGGCACTCTCCGCATGCCCCATCATGAACTTCTCTCCCTCACTGTTTCATGTGACCTTATTCCTTCTCTTGGACTTCTTGAGATCACCTCTCAAAGAACTCCCTCACACCTTAGTCCTTGCTCAGGGTCAGCTTTGGCATGTACCAAAACTACAATACTAAGTTCTAATATGACCCTCATTTATAGACAAATAAAATGGGACACAGAATGGTTTAACAGATTGTTCAAGATCATTCAACTAGTAAGTGATGAGTTCAGAGTCTATGTTCTTAATCACTACCCTATGCTTCTTCTAAAAACCATCCTCTATAATTTGGTGGGAAGGTTCATCTTCCACATACATATCATTCTCAAAAATATAAATAAGGCTAGGAGCTTGACAAAGTAGGGCCCTTGGTCAAACCTGGTGCATGGCCTGTTTTTGTAAATAAAGTTTTACTGAAACACACCCATGTGTAATTGTCTCCATCTAATATGTGGCTACTTTTGCACTACAATGGCAGAGAAAAATCTTGGGATCTGCAAAGCCTGAAATGTTTCCCATGTGGCCCTTCTTCAAAAACAGTCTGCTGACTTATACTATTTTAAGGCAAGATCTTCACAGGTAGAGTGCATTCACCAAGGATCATTGGCATTTTCAGAACACAGCTTGGCTTTTGGTTGGATGCTTTGAGATTCTGAATGTCTAGTCAATAAGCATGTCTCTTGCTATGTTACACTGCATGAGCCCAGGGACACACAAATGTCCAAATTGAGCTGGTGGCTTGTTCTTCTGATTTGTAGCTGTTTCTCATTTTCCTGGCCTTGTCATGTTTTTAAGGGGTACAAGATGTCCCTTTCCCACTAATGACTATACATTATCAGTGTTGCTTAACTAACTGGGTTAGTCCTGAAGGAATTTTCCACAGGAGACATACATAATCATGGAGAAGAGGAGCTTGACTCATTTTTCTCAGGCAAGAAAGCTCTCATTTGAGATGATTCAATGGGAACATTATAAAGTAGTTTGATAAAGTGGTTAGGTTAAATGTTTATTTGGGAATTTTATGGCTATGGCAATTTCTGCTGTGCCTGGCACCACATTGTTTTACACATTCACACTCAGGTGTCAAAAACTCTGACAGCCGTTCACAGTATTCACATTGATGATACCCATTTGCTATTCTAGGCTGTCAGTAAGATTCCTCATTATGCACCAATTATGCCAATCTACCAATCTGAAACTTTTTCTTCTTTCAAGAATCCATAGTAACACTGTGTAAATCTTTGAGGGGGTTGATTCTGTTTAGACACATCTTGATAATAATATCTTCTTTTATAATCAATGCTTTGAGAACATTCTAGAATATATACCATTTTAGAAAGCAGGGGAAATTGCCATGTGAAAATGAATAAAAATGTACAAAGGACCCAGAGAGGAACTCCCATATAAGCTTCACCTTTGCGGTCATGTTCATGTCATAACTGTTTATATGTCCTACTCTTACAGAAAAGACCTTCAGAGAGTGTCACATGTACTTGTTAATCAGAGCTCCATTATCTTCTCAAGGTTTCTGCAGATCCAATATGTTGAGATAGGGAACCCCAAACATACACAATTCTTACAATATTTGAGAACAAACTTCATCCAAATAGATACATATCTTGCCCAAGTTCACCTATAGTTTGGTAGAAGACATCTACAAAACTCATCCAAATAGACACAAAACTCAGTCCCCTAAACACCTGGAAGTTGAATGTATCTTCTGTCAGCCAATCATCAGTTCAGACAAACAAATCTTTCATGGAGATACCTCTTTTCAGTGAGCTGCATCTCTGAGAAACTGTATTCTCTTCAAATCACAAAGCCAGAACATGGTTACTATGTAGCAAAACATTTTCAGTTAACAAAACTTCATAGCCTGAATTTGTTCACGAATCAGTTGGAAGCAACTCTTTCTGGAGGACGTACTGTTTGTCAATCAAAGGAGACTGGTGTCCTTCCCTTTGGGAGATTCTGATGGTAAACATGACTGAGGCCGATGTCAGTCATTCAGTGACGGGGATTTGGAATCATCACTCTCCACCCTTACCTGTGCAAATGTTTGGTCAGGTAGCTTCCTGGAAAGTGTAAGTAATACGCTAATTATAAGATGATCAATTGTTTGGGGCCTTCAGGGGAGCTGGTCCCATAGGTAAGCACTGATGTGGTCAGTAATTTTCAGGGTAGCTATGGAGGATAAAAAGGAGAAAGGGAGAGAAGTGTGACCAAATCACCAGAGCTTTTCAAACTGAGGAAGAGCCCTCTCTCCTCGCCATCCCCATGGATTCTGATTCCCTTTTCCTCACACCCCATCTTCTACTTGATGTATGTGTCACTGTATTTGTATTGCTCTTAGAGGATCCCTGCTCGGTCCTGAACACATTGTGCAGACTGGACCGTGGCAGTCCTTCCTGGGAGGTGCTGGCAGCCCATGGCCAGAACTTGTCAATCATCGGTGAAAGCTGATGTCCCCTGGGCTTCCAAGGTATATACTGCTCCAGGATTTCACAAAGACAGAATTTGCACACCAGCTTTCCTTCCTGAATTTGTATTCCAACCATACAGTGCCTTCCCCAAGTGACCCTCTTCTTATTATATTTCTTGGCTCTGCTTTCTGCCCTAGTTGTTGCAGCTCTTCCCCTTTTTACATTATTCATACTTCTTACCTCTCACTTAGTAATTTATTTTAAAATTTATTCATGTTTTTATACTCACTTAACCCTGCTTCTTATCTTGAAAAATGACTGCTCTGGACTGACCAAAGAAGGAAAAAAATAGCAAATTATCAGTATTGTACTTTTTAAAAAGACAGATCCTAAATTCTTTTTGCTTTCAACAGCTATAACTGAGCTTGCCACTAGACGTGGTTCTCTTGCCACTAGCGTTGGTTGCACATTGGCAATGTCTGGGAAGCTTTGAAACGCCCCAGTGCCTGGGTCTCACCTCCAGAGATGCTGTTTTAATTGGCCTGGGGGAAGACTTGGGCATAAGGAGTTTTAAAAGCTCCCCAGGTGATTCTAATGTGCAGCCCAAGTAGAATCATCTCCCAAGCAACGCTGTGCAGCGAGACTGTCTGGGCGTCTAGGAAACCTCTACCTCCTCTTTCAGCACAGGGGGCCTTCAAGTTGGACTCCACTTGAAGCTCATCACTGTGTAACCCTGGGTGGGTTCACCCACCCTCCTGAGCCTCTCAGTCTTCTCACCAGCAAAAGCACTGAATCTAACCTTGCCAAGGTTTTGAGGTAGCCTGTCTACTTGCAGATCAGGCTCTCACATTAGAACACCTGGCCTGCAAAACATTGAGTCTGGAAACATTCAGGAAAAACTCAACAAAATGAAGCCAGCTCAGGGCACCTGAGCCATCTATGCAGGCATCCCCTGTCCATTGCCAATATGGCCTTCTGTGGGCACCAAAGAAGGTATCTCTTATGGCTCCAGACCTCTTCTTTTCAGCTTCCAGCTCTCAGTGGGTGCCAAGAAGGTATCCAAAAAGGTATCTTTGGATGTACCTCAACACGTACCTCAATGTCCCTCCAGAATCCCCAGTGGCTTCTTCTCCTCCCAGTCAGATGTAATAGGCCTCACATCAACTTTCACTGTTTCTATTTTTGTATCTGTGCTCTTGCTGTTTTGAATGCACACAGTTTTCCTTTCCTTCCCTACCCACTAGAAGTCAGCTTATTCCCTGGAGCCGATTCTTTCCTGCAGCCCTTTTCTGAACCTCAGAAGCGCATGCCCCATCTCTGTCTCCCAGATGGCACTTATGTCATGCTGAAAGAGACAGCCAGCTCACTAGAGATAATGTAGGTGAGACTGGAACCCCAGAGCCAGAGAAGGCAGGCTCAGTGGCAGGGAGCTAGTCACTGGCTTGATGTCAGATGACACGGAAACCCTTAAGTATCTCCAGCATCTTCTTCCCTGAATGGTTGAGGCTATGCTGTTACTTGGAGTCTGGTAGCACTGCCTGTCTTACCCTTCAGCTTTGCAGATTCCAATGCTGGCTGGGTTTCACAGCAGCAGGTCTCACCCTGCCCTGTACCCCAGCCTCTCCATTCCTGGGGCTGCTTCTTGCACGATCTTCCAATCTTCCCTTCTTTCTCCAGAAGCCCACATTCGGCAATCTCTCATAGCCTGGGCTGCTCTGAACAAATAACCTCCCTCCTCCATTCATCCAATTAGCGTTACGTGTGCTTGCTTCATTTCCTGGTGGCTGCAGCAGATCCAAAAGCCTAAGGCTAGAGGCATACGTTGCTCCCTGAAAACAAACTCTGGAATTCTCAGTCTCCAAAATGAGCTTTTTCAATACCTTCTCTCTATACTCTTTCTCCTCTGCCTCCCCACCCCCAATTTTTCTGTGATGCATAAGGCCATCAGGAATGTGGGTGGTCATTTCTATTTTCTCAAGATAAGCCTTACTTACTGGGAATGGGAAACAGCAGAGCGACAAGGTTTTGATAGACAGAATATTTTCAGACTTAAAAGATAATTCGAGGCAACTAGACTTCCTTTGTACTTCTTCAGAAGCAAATTGAACATTCCCATATTGTTGTTCCCAATTTTGATGGCCTAACACATTTTTATCCTTGGAGGTAGTCCCCTGCCAAAGTACAAGTTTCATTCTTAGATGGTATGTTTTTCAGAAGAACCATAGTAGTAAGGTATATGCGTTATCTCATCCTACTTTGTCAATATAGATGAATTAAATATTATTGAGTCATTCACTAATTCATGCGTTCATTCATGTACTCACTGAGCCACGACTATGTGCCAAGCACGGTGCTAGGCAGTAGAGATACAATGAGGCACAAGAGGGACACAGAGCCTGTGTCATAGATCTTCCACGTAGGGGAAAAGAGTCAGAGAGTAAGTAAACTCACAAGACCATTACAGATGAGAATAAATGCTGTTACTATGAGATGTCTACTTTAGATTAGGTAGTCAGGGAAAACATTTTGATCATTTTAAACTAAGACCTAGAGAATGAGAAAAACCAGTTAAAAAAGAGCTGGGATAGAAGCTTTCTAGACAGAGGGTATAGCAGGTGCAAATGCCCTGAGGCAAGAGACAACTTTACATAGCTGAAGGACAGAAAGGGGACCAGTGTACCGGAAGCCTGTAAAGCTAGCTGCTCCGGGCAAAGGAAGGGTGGGGCTCTGCACTTGCTTCTTGGTCTCCAACCCTCTGAGGAGTCGTTCTGGGTTCAGCACAATTCTCCTGAGTTGCTTGAGTGGATGGAATATTCATTAATCCAGGAGTGCCTGTACTGTAGACTTTTCTGCACTGAACCTCTCCTGGAAAAACCACAATATTCTGCTCAGAGTGACTAAAATGTTCACCTCAAAAAACCTCCTCACAACTAAAATAACATTTCTGACAATGTGGGGGAGCCAGGTTCACTTCTGTTACATTACCAGGTTCCACACAAAGCCGAAGCTGAATGATTATAAACACAGCTTCTGACCTTGGATCATGCAGACTCCAAATATGCTTGATCTTAGAGGAGTAATGAGCGTGTTCTCAAAAGTAATCATTCAATTCAGATAGTCTCCCAGACAGCAGTGATGCCACACACGGCAGAGAGACATAGCCAGCTTTCCTTCTTTTGTATCTCTTGGATCTTCTTTCATGCAACAAAATATGTTTGTAAGAAAGACCAAAGCAACACAAAATTTGACTTACAACAATGCCCTGTATTTCAGATTAGTGAAATAATTCATGTAAACATCCAGCACAGTCCCTGACAGATGCTCAATTAAGATTAGCGGTAATTATTATTGGAGAGAAAGGATCAAACTCAGCTCAATTCTAAAGATTTTAGGTGTTAAAAGGACAAAGCCTTCTTATGTTTTGCCCAGAAGAAAGCTCCATTTAGAACTAGGGAGTAAATCATCGTCAGGTGCGGTGGTGCATGCCTGTAACATTTTTCATCCAATGTCGTTCATACACAGACAAATCAGCAAACCGGGATAAACCACAGAGGCCGCTTGTGGCAGAAGAGACTCATTTGAGGGGTTTAGGTCCCACTGGCCTCCAGGGACATGGCACACTGTTCCTAGATGAATGCTCTGAACTCTTCCCACAAGCCTGGTGCCTGGGACAGCATGGTGGCCAAGATGCCTGCCCTATTTATTCAAAAATTAGTCAGCAGACAACTATGACTTCTCAATACAAAGTCTAGGATCCAAGTGCAGTATCTTTTCACACTACTGGCACCATCGCCCTCTGGTTTCCCAGGCAAAGGGTAAAGATAGTCAGTTCTTGGACAGGTATCATCAGCTGAGACCCAGAAGGGCCAGGAAGGGCAGACTAGCTGGGGCCTCAGGACAGGTTATACAAAGATTCCTGAAGATATGCACACTACTTTATATGTGTGTAACACTGAGTGGTTTATGGAAAGCTTTACTGTATCATATATCAGTTGATAAAATATCATAGTTCAGAACCAGCAGAGTTAAAACAAAAATAGAAAGTCTATATAACTGAAATATATCTTATACTGTCCAATAATTAAGGCTTATGTCTATTCCTCTTAAATTCTCAAATATTCACTTTTGAATCGATTTACTCTTCATTTACAAACAGCTTTTACAAACTTAGCTCTGACTTACCAATCACTAAAAGAGGAGGGTGCTAGAGATGCCTAGCAGTGGTAAGTGACAGCCAGGCAGACAGAAGACAAAGCAACACATGAAAATCTAGTCCTACTGGGGAAGTAACCATCTGTAGGTACCTATGCTGATTTGAGGTGATCATTGTATCAATAAAGGACTCTTTAATAATTGATGTTAACATGAGTGGATGGAGACTTCAAGTCAGGAAGAGGTTAAATTGTGTTCTGCAAGAATGTTTGGAAGAATGTAACCTATTTCAGAAAGACTGAAAGTCTTTTTTAAAAATCACTGCTTGAAGATATAAATCCCGAGTTATATAGAAAAGGCAGCTACCCACTCATTTCTAACGGGCTCCTGATAATCAGAATTGTATAGTATATGGTTTTTTTCACTGTATTTGTTAAAGACTTGTATCCTTTAATTGCCAATACATAAAAATGATTTCTATTTTTTCTCTCTTTGTATAAATTCACTATATGTAGTTGCTATATTTAAATAAGTCTTGATTGACTTTGAGTGGACTCCAGCTAGAATTTTTAAAAAACCTCCTCAAACTTCGCCCCATCCCACACGATGAAATCACCATACCCTACCTATTTTAAGCATCCATTGGGAACTTAGCAACTATTCTCTGATCTTTGTCTAACATAATTCAATTCTTACTACAGAAACAATAGGCTCTTGTATGGCAATTCAGTTTCCTGTAACTTGAACACACTTAGCTCACTGACAAAGCATTCTTTTTCAGACAGCCAAGTCCTCCTAGTGTTTCTCCTAAAGAGAAGCCAAATATTTAGATCTCTTAAAAACAGTCGTATATAAATACACAATTTTCTGCATAGTCTCAAAATATGGTGATGGTTATGGCTGACCTTCAGTCAGTTTTACTTAAAGATCCCAATAGGAGTTTGGGGTGGAGGAGATTATCAGGAATTCTTCTCCACTTCAGAAGAGGCACCAAAAAAAGGGACAAAACACTAATGAGCACCCAATATGTTCTAGGTGCTGAGATTTTTATGGATTTTATACCATTTCTGTGCACAAAGTATGAGTATCTCAATTTCACACATGAGAAAAAAGAGATTAAGAGAGGTGACATTACAAATTTCAGAGCCAGAGGGTAGAGAGAATCATTCCCAATTAAGGGACAAGAGATAAGAGCCCACAGGCCCAGGTGAGACCATCTGGAAACCTCCAATAAAGGTATTTACAAATGCTTTTTTTTTTCATGACTAGAGAATGAAACTCAATGAAGACATGAGATACCAAGACAGGCATATCAGAAATCACTATAGGGCCAGGGATGTAGCTCAGTGGCACAGCACCTGCCCAGCAACTGTAAAGTCCTGAGTTCAATTCCCAGCACCAAAAAAAGAGAGAAATCACTGTAAAATGTTCTTTCCAATAGTAGTTATGTAGAGAAGTGGCATGTAACTTTGCTCAAGGATGTTGTGAAGGGACAGACAGAATGAAGTTTTGGGGACATCGGGGAGCTGTCAGGTAGACCAGTAGCACCTGTCTTGGAGACCAAGACTTTAGGGTTTGCTGGAAGTCTGTAAAGGGGGGCCAGGCCAACATCTCTCTACTGCGGGAGTCTTTGACATGTCAATAATTTCCTCTTAGAAAATCCTTATTTGATTAGGTTTTCATGCAATTGTTTACCCACGAATGTGCATAAGACCTGATTAAATAGTATTGCAATGATTTTATTCATTAGAAAAAGATTATTAATAAAGATTTACAAGAAAACTCTCAGTAATCTTCTCTACTCTTACGAGACCCTCAGAGAAATAACAACAGCTGTCTCTTACCATTCCATACAGACACACATGAAGTGTAATTTTTCATTTTGTAATAAGCTGATACATAGTCTTGTAGCAAGTTCAAATTGCTCATGCCACAACCCTAAGAGTGTCAAATTTGTAGTTCATAACTGAACTTAGTTTTTGTGGTAAGCCTGGTGTTTTCTGATGGGGGAATGACTTGATGTAGTTAATTCCAAGTTTTCTTAGTCTTAAGTATCAAGCTAAATCAGCTCAGGACTCATTTTCCCCTTCTTAGCATGCCATTTCAATTAAGGGAGAGTAGTAAGTCAGGGCTTTAAGGAAATCAGCCAACTCTATTCACTGGGCTGGGTACATTTACATCTTCCAGTCCACTGCAACATAGCTCCCTGCTTCTGCCACATTGCCCTTTAGCTCTTTGTCACTCAACCTCTTGTCTTTATCACTTGATGGTCCTCAAACAAACGTTGCTGCTCCTTTTCCTCTCCCTGTAGCAGAGGAAAGCTTTTTCTTCTACCCTCTAATATTCAATGACTGGAACCCTATAAGTTAAATTGATAAAGGTAGGATAAACAGAAAAAAAAGCATACAAGTTTTATTTGGTACTCATGTTTTCAATTTTTTTTTTATCACAAAATACAAAATGAAAAGCTAGAGAAGTGGTGGGGCCTGAGAGTTTATATATCACCTTAACAGAGAATGACACACACTGGGGGAGGTGAAAAGACAAAGGCAAAGGCTTTGTGCCTCCAGGGGCAATAAATTATGGAAAGGTAAAAATATGGGGAGAAACTAGGAGAAAACAAAGTTTACTTTAGTACAGTATGTTTATGTAGATTTAAATTGGTGTCTTCTTCAGTGATAAAAGTCCCCTTCTCCTGCTCCTGGCAGGAAAGAGGGAGGGGGGACACCCTCACAAAGGGGAATTTATATTCTGCCTTTAGTTGAATTTTTCCAATATTTCTTATTTCTTAACTGCCTTCATTTCAAAATAATCCTAATTCCGATGTGTCGTATTTTGGGGTGGCATGTACTGATCTCCTTCAGCCTCATCTCCCTAGGCATCCCCTGCTACCATCTCTCCTTTCCTCTCCTATGTCCCAGTAAAGCAGGAGACACTGTAAGTCCTTGCTACCATACAGAGCACCAAGGGATATTCAGAGCACAAAATACCTAAATCAATCTGGGGTTTGCATGCCCCCTTGTCTTTCACACTGAGCATAATGTAGCAAGGCTGGACTCCTAATGCTGCCTCTGTTTGTTGTTCTTGTCCCTGACTCTTTCCTGTCCCCAGAGAGAAGTGAAACTTAAAGATGGAGAAAACTGACTCATATCCTTATGGTCAAGCACTTCCCCCAAATCTTTTGCTTAAGGCAGAAACACTCACTTTTAATACCCAAGAGCCAGGCACTGAGATTCAAACGCCCTTTCTGACAACCCATTTTATTTTCAAGGCATTTAAAAATCTCTGTTGGATCTCTTCTGCTGCCTTTCTTCCTTGAGGCTGTATCCTTAGACTGCCTGAAAATATGAACCTCTCTAATCCCGGGGAGAGACAAGCAGGATTATCCCATAAATAACCCAGCAGAAGATGCTACAGCTGAGTCCAACCTCCCATGAACATAAGCATCTGAGGCCCTTGCATCTCCAGGTGTTGACTCCTGTTCTCTCAGTATCCACCACCTGCAAGACTGGCACTCATGTCAAGACTCCTGGGCTCCAGCAGTCACTATCTCAGGAGTGAAGCCCTCTGCATCAAGTTGTGTTTAGTTATGCCCCAACCTGGACATGCTACTCCTCAGGACACTTAGAGACCAAAGCCCACATCCACCTGGGGACACATCTCTCACAGACTCTAACAAACACTAAGACATGCCTTTGAGAGTCCCCAGGTGCCTCGTCTGGTAGGTACATTACACAACCTCCTCTATACTAACAGTAATCTTTCCATCAATATAGTAACTTTAGGAAAATTGGCCCATCATTATAAGATCTTTTCAGCCCATGCGTTTCTAGACGAGAGCTGGGAGTCAAAGTCTGAACTGAGAGGCATGAAACAGCGCAGGTCTTTGAGGGAGCTGGATGACATACTGTGTCAGGGACTGTGGGCCACAGAAGGATCCATGTTCCCCTTTAGCTTCATAATAAAACTGTGGCTTTTAAAGGAGCACAAAGTACTTATCGAGTAAAGTCTGTGTTTCCCTACCTCCTCTGCCAGTAGCTGTTACTAAGTAATTACGTGATGGTCACTGAGATGCTAGTTCAAGAACTGTATGGCCAATTCCTTACAGAGTCAGTATATATCTATTGTCCTTGCTGCCTTATTCCTCCCTTCTGCTGCCTGGAAGGAGGTTGTGGTGGCTTTTGAAGCATGAAGAAGAGAATCATGCCTAGGAATGGTGAAGTAGATTCCTGCAAGGCATCCTGTTTCCTTCAAATCTTTGTTGAGAAGCTAAAGATGCACAGATCTGCCTTCCTCCAGACATTTTATGTGAAAGAATAAAACCTTGTGTGTTTAAGTCACTGTTTATCTGCATTGCTTGCCTTATGCAGCCAGACCCATTTATTATATATGGTTTATGATTTATAACCAAATCTTATTCTGCTTCAGTTTGGGGTAAAGGTGACCAAGGAGGGTGCTGGAGAGCAAACTGAAGTGGTCACTTACAAAGCGATATTCACAAATGACTCGAACTCAGAAACAGATTCAACAATCAGGCTGGGCACAGAAAGGCTTTTATTCTGCAGCTCTGGAATGTGTCTGACCGTGCCTTCTACCCTTATTCTACCTCTCAGCTGTGACAGCAATGAATGTGATTTAACAGGTCTGTCTCTTGTGTTTCGAGATGTCAAGTGCCCTTTTCCTGTGACTTGTGGGGATTCATTGTGGTTGCCATAGAGACCAAGTGAATCCAAGTTCAACCACAAGAGCTAGGTCTTTTTGTTCAAAGGGACATATTTTGAAGAGGGAACCAATATGTAAGATAGTAAGGTGACTCATCTGTCATTAGCACAGCCAAGCACGCTGAAGGTTTCCTTAAAGATCTTTGTGGCTGTTATCCCAAGAAGCCCATATTTGTGAGTGAATCATGAAATGATTAATTAAATACATTTCCCCACCCACCCAACACCTGTCCTCCCAGAGTGCTTGTCTTCCAGAATTTTAAGGACAATTAAATCATCAATTTACCTTCTCTACTGAACCACATAAATCCAAATTTTCTGCCCCTCCCTTTCTCTCTCACATTTTGGGGTTATTCTCTAAGGAGCATGATGTGATAGAAATAGCAGTGAACTCAGAGTTGGGAGACACAGGCCTTTTCTTGGCTTTGCCCTTAACCGAGCTGTATGGCCTTGGGTCAGGTTGTTCTGGGCCTTTGTTTCTAGATCTGCAATGTGAAATGACCTCTAAGATTTCTAACAACCGTAAGAACTTAAAATCCTTGCTGATTTTTCTTAGGTCTCCTCTCAATCACGGCAACTACTTAATAATGTTTTTCAGTCTGTCTTTATTTATTTGTTTAGGTATTTATTTATTTTGGCACTACTAGGGATTGAACCCGGGGCCAGCACTGAGCTATACCCTGAGCCCCTTTTAAATTTTGAGGAAGCGTCTTGTTAAGTTGCTAAATTGCCCAGGTGGCACCTGAATTTGAGATCTGCCTGCTCAGCTTCCCAGTGTGCTGTGATTAGAAGCGTGCGCCACTGCGCATGGCCCTCAGCCTCTATCTTCCCCAACTATAATGCGAGATGGTACATTATGTATTCAATGCTTATTTGATTAATCAAATGAATGAATGAATGGGTGGATGGATGTGTTTCAAGACTGATTTCCCTTAACACTGTAGTTTCGTTGAGTTGGTTTTTCCCCCTCGAAATCACTCAACCTCAGAAATTGATTGCCACAAGTCAGTGTCATTTTGAACAGAGACCAGAAAGCTACCTCTCATTTTCTGTCGCATCCTAAAGCCATTCTTTGTGCCTCCATTGAAGGCACCTTTGGCAGTTCCAGGAACCAACAGATACCAGCTGTGTCTCTGCCTTTTCCTGAAACAAAATCATCTTAATGAAAAAATAATCCCAAATCTAGATCCAATAACATCCTCACTGAGCTCAAAGATTTAAAAATCTCCTGTAGGCACTTTCCAAAGCTCATTTCTTCCCCTGTTGCAGTTGTAGAATTATTTTTCCTTAGTCACAGGTCAAAAGAAAACAGGAACCTAAACTCCTTCACAGCAGGTTCTGGAGAATTCCAGAGGGGAGGGAAATCACAGTACAGAGGAAGCAGACAATGGAGGCCAAAGGTAACTGGATTTAGATTCTGGGTCCCAAGGCAAATGTTCTGGGGTGGTCAGCTTGCACAGCATGCTACCCTGGAAATGTCTCTCTGTGCCCTCTGGGAGACCTCCCTGTTTTTAGTGTTTGCAGAGCATGGGAAATGAGAACCCAGATTACAAGATAAAGAAGGGCGTGCCCTCCAGGGCCCTCTCCTCTCCTTCCTAACCTCTAAGCCACCTGGCCTTCTGGTTATCTCTTGCTCCTGGCATCGGCAAGTCCTTGCACAACAAGGCTAGCTAGGCCAAGTTTGCGTGGGCCAGGTACTATGATGTGCAAGATGGCACTCGTCTTACAGGAAACGCCTACCATATTCCTCTGAAGAGGAAGAAATGACCTGAGAGAGACTGCACTGCTGTCTTACCCTTCCCTCTCCAGAAGCAGAAGCAGGTGGTTTAATTCAAGTCTCCCAGTCCCTAGAGCCTGTGGTCTTTCCCATCCTGCCTCTCAGGTGATTCCAGAGCTGGTTATGAGCCCATCACTGAACATGGGGCTTTGTGTTCATTCTCTGTTTTTGTTAACAGTTCTAGAAGTTTCTGAGTGCCACAGGAGGTATGTGATAGTTATCATTTTATGGGGGAAATTTCAACAGAAGAGTCTTCTTGATTTCTGACGACTGTTTTGTTATGCAGTTAACATGCTCATTTTTTATTTTTTATTTTTTAAATTTAGCTGTGTTTTTCAAGACACAACACATTTTTATGTTCAAAACCAAAACTGCATATAAAGGCTTTCTCAGATATGCCTCACTACCATTCCTGTGCCCCTACCCTACTCCCCCTTCACATCTGTTACAGGTGGTCATACTTTCTGCTTTATCCTTCCCATGTTTCTTCAAAAGAGCCAGAACATATGTGCATACACAAAGACAGATGGTTTCCAATTTACAATGGACTCTTGATTTTCCTTTCTTCCTCCCTCTCTCCCTTTCCAGGACTGGGGGATTGAATCCCCTTGAGACATGGTCTCATTAAGTTGACCACACTGGCCTCTATCCTGGAATCCCAAGTAACTGGGAGCCACCATGCCTGGCAGTCTTTTTTACTTTATAATGATGCTATTTTCACTGTTTGTACAGTATTCAACACAATGCAGAAGATATTGGACACTTTGTTGTAAAATGGGCTTCGTGTGAGATAATATTGCTCAAATGTAGTCTACTGTTTGATGGTAGGCTAAGCTATGACAGTTGGTAAGTTATGCATATTAAATGCATTTCGACATGGTATTTTCAGTTTATGATCAATTAATTTATCAGGATGTGACCTCACGGTAAGTGCAGGAGCATCTGTACATATATGCATGTGAATATATTTATATATTTTGTATTTATATTCCTATTTTCTCTGATTTCATACACAAATATAGCACACCCACATCATTGTTTTGCATTTTCTTTTTTTTCTTTTTTTTTTTTTTTTCGGCACCCGGGATTGAACTCACGACCTTGCGCTTGCCAGGCAGGCGCTTAGGCCGCTGAGCTAGATCCCCAGCCCTTGTGTTTTTGAGACAGGGTCTCACCATGCTGTTCAGGCTGGCCTTGAGCTCACTTTATAGCCCAGGCTGGTCTCGAACTCACAACGATCCGCCTGTCTCAGCCTCCCGATAAATACTGGGATTACAGGCGTGAGCCACCACGCCCAGCTATGTTTTGCATTTTCTTATACTTAGAGCATCCTGGTCCTGCATCTATGAAGCTCTTTCTCATTCCTCATTCTTCAAATGGCTGTGGAGTATATCATTGTGTGTTAGTGCCTTGCTAACGGTTAAGGAATTAAATCATTACTGGTGGATACTTGTATTTCCAATATTTTGTTATTACAAATAGTTCTTCAATCAATGATTGGGCAAACATGTTCTATATTGGTGGGGATATATTTTAGAGGGTTTCCTAAGAGGGCCAAGTTTTAATGCATGCATAATTTTGATAGCTGTTGTTAAATCCCTCCAGAGAGGCTGCAGCACTGCTTACTCCCACCTAGGGTATGTAAAGTGCCAGATGCTCGGCCCAGCTAACAGAATGTATTGTTCCCCAATCTGTAGGTGAGAACTATCTTAGTATAATTCCAATCTGAATTTTTCCTCTTAATTCTTTTCATACGTTAAAGCACTGTTTCCATCCTTCTATGAATTGTCTGTCTGTACACATTGTCCATTTTCTATCAGTCTTGTTTAATTTTCAGTGTGCTTCAACTATTAGGAGCTTAGTCCCTTATTGAGAGAAGTTACACAATTTTCCAGTTTATCATTTGTCTTTTCACTCTGGTTATGATATATTTTGCCACTCCAAAAAAGTTTCATTTACACTTTGACAGGTTTATTGATTTCTATTTTTTCTGAATATTGAGTCATAGAAAGGCTTTCCAACTGCTAGCTTGAAAATTCACCCAAGTTTTCACAGAAAAATAAACAGGTTCACTTTTTATGCTGCGATCTCCAACACATTTGAAGTTTTCCCTGTTATTATGTATGAAGTATAAGTCCAATTATGTATTTTTCCAAATGGCTGTTAAGCTGTCCCAACATCTTTTGGTAAGAAGTTCAAATTTCTTCAGTGATTTGAGATTTCACCTTGATTATACAAATATGTTCCTATGTTTCTTTCTGGATTTTTAATTTTGTTTTGTTTATCTTCCTTATTAAATGTGTCAAAATCTTTTAATTGACACACAGAGACATAAAATTTGTACGTATTAATGGGGTACAATGTGTTCAATGCATGTATACACAGCACAATGTTTACATCAGATTAACATACTTATCTCTTCAAACATCATTTCTTTGTGGTGAACCTTTGGAAATTCTTTCTTCTAGCTTTTTGAAACATGCAGTATATAGTGTTACCCTTGGTCAATCTACTGGGCAACAGTACCCCAGAGATTCTTGCTGAGATCTAACTGTAACTGAGTACCTGCTGTTCGACTTTTCCCCACCCTACTCCCCTCATTGCATTGTTAAAATGAAGTCAGTAGTATTCGTTTACATCTGTAGGTGATGCACTACTCATTATGGAATTTTCTCTTTGCTGTTGCCTGTCTATGTGCATTCTGTTTTATTTATTTATTTTTACTAAAATCAGATTCTGAGTATTTGGCGAGTGGTAATAACCTATCATATTCCACACCCCGTGTCAGGCAAAGTGAAGACTCCTTGAGAAGCTCAGTGCCTGGAGGTCAAGACACCCAGCATGTCTTTCTGGGCTCAGCCCTGCATGGTGATTACAAGACCTTTCCCCAAAGCCTCCTGGATATTTCAGAAGCTCTTGTGGTATACCTGAAGTGCACTGAGGTTCTCTACCCACTTGAGATTTGTGACCAAGACACACATACCTGCAGATGTTCAGAAGAATTCCCCTACTAATTTTTTTCATGGACACCATAACAATGAAGCTTCTATCGAGGCTGGTATTTCAGCTCACCCTTTGGGTTCGAGCCGGACAACATCAGATTATACCATTTGATATGGTGGCAGAAGACTACCACTCCTACCCCAAGTGGCTCCGGCACATTGAGTTATGTACTCTTTCCAGATTCTTCCTTCCCTTGGCTGGGCCAAATTCCATGGGTTTTCAAGTGATGTGAGGTTGGAGTCAAAAAACATTCAGTGGTCTCCAGACAAGTACCCTCAGCCACTTAGGAATTCCCTGCCTCTCCTCTCTCTTCTTTTCTCCCTCTCCTTTTCCCAGCTTTCAGGTTTCATTCTTTGCCTCACGATCCTAAAATTTCATAGAGATTTGAGGAGAAATCACTCTTTTAACTTCACCTGAAACAACTGTCTTCAAGGAGTCAAACAGAAGTCTGTGGAATGAAGGGGCTGGGATCTTGAGAACTGGTGTCTGAAGTAGATACTTATTCATCGTCAAAGTTTCACGGCCCCCTTTTCTTCATCTATTCTGCAATCCCTCTGGAATCCTGTAAGCATCTCATTCATTAGGTTACGGGATGACTTGTGTCTCTTCTAAGTATGTGGAAGTCCTGTCTGGCTTAGCAGCCAGTTTGAGCTCTTCTTCAGTGACGCCGCTCCCCACGGACCAGAGCACAGAGTCCTCTCCAAGCTGTGCATTCCTATGATAATCTCTGTGCTTCTCACTGACGGGGTTAGTATGAATTCCTTGCTGTCTGCACAGATAAGTCTCCCTTGTTCAGCCTAGGTACTTAGTGAACCCCTGTCCTCAGAATGTGACCCTTTTTGAAAACAGGGTCACTGCAGGTCAATTAGTTAAGAAGAGGCCATGCTGGAACACGGTGGACTATTGATACAATATGACTAGTATCATTACAAGGCATGGCGAGAAACAGGAAGAAGATAATCATGTGATGACAGAGGCCAAGAGGGCTGCAGGTAGAAAGCCAAAGAACAGCAAGGGCTGCCAGTGACCACCAGCATCTGGGAAGAGGCAAGGAGAGTCTGCTCTTCATGTTTCAGAGGGAGACAGCCCTGCCAACACTTCGACGCAGGCTTTTAGTCTCCAGAACAGAGGGAATAAATTTCTCTTGTTTTAACCCACCCAGTTTGTAGTACTTTGCTATGTCAGCTCTAAGAAATGGATATAATCCCCAAGTTCTGTTTCAGGAAGACTTTGATGCATGTAATTCATCCCGCAGGGTACAAATATGGAAAACACATGTAGAAGTAGACTTCTCCTTTTTGTGGGAAGCTATTTTAAATTTTCCCAAAGAATGAAGATCAGCTCATATGGAACAAGGTGCTATCACTTGGTCTACGTTCTGGAGTGAAAAGAGGGTCAGCAGGAATACTTTTGATATTGCCAATAGATAATGGTGCTGGCAGACACACTCCCTGTCTTCCAGTCAACTGGTTCTATCGATTGCCTGTTTTCTTGCCTAGAATTATCCACACATTTCCTCTCCACTTACTTGAAGTCCTATCAATCCTGGAGGCTCAGTCTGAGCTTTTCTTCCTCTACAAAGCCTTTCCTGACTGGACCAGAGCACAGGGTCCTCTCCCACCTCTGAAGTCATGTCACAATCTTCTCTGTGCTTCTCAATGCCGTAGACCGCATGAATTCCTCGCTTCCTTACATATAGGCCTCCCTTATGTTAACCTGAGCATAAGAGCTTTAAGGGTAGCGTTATGTCTCTGGCACTTAGGGCAGCATCTTGTAAATTATGAGAACTCAGGAAACTCAGAAACAGAATCATTCACAGAGCAGGTCCATCAGTGTAAACTACTCAAGACCTCAGTGGCCACACACAAGAAAGTAAATCATGGTTCCCATCGAAAAAGGTGAAACCAAGCAAAACTCTTTGGGAGGGAAACATCTAAAAAGTCATTTCTCTCTATAATGAATTAGTGGAGAGCCAGTGACTGAATTCACTAGTAAAACTGATCTCTCTGTCTGCCCCCCAACGCCCTCCCATATACCCACTTCTGTCTTGTACTTAGAATTCCCTCTGTATCTGGGTTTTGGCTCAGTATTTATGTTTCGATCAATGTTTTATACTCCTCTCTTTAAAAAGCATCTTGACATTATAGAATTTTATTGCCAGTGAGGAGCTTAGAGATTTTCTTATTTATGTTGATGCAGTAGAAAGACAGAATTCGAAGTTAAACAATTGTAAGTAGTGTCAAGTTCCATGTTTATTAGTTAAGGGACTTTGGGTAAGTTACTCTTTAAGTTTTGGTTTTCTCACTTAACAAAAAGATAGTAATGTTCAGAAGTGGTTAATGGGAGGATTAAAACTTTTGCAGACATTGACCTAGCAAGTAAAGAAGGCACTTAAAAATTGTAGGTTTTCCATCAAAACATCAAAATTGTCCTTGGAATAAATCATACCAGTCTTTAAATTCTGTTCCTTAAAGGTCTGGAGGAGTGAAAAGGTGGTTCTGTAACCACCACGCTGGCAGCAGATAAAGGCAAAGAGGTTGTCTGGTGGCCAGAATTCCAGGTCCACAAATCTTCAACCAAAGCAACCATATTGCTATGTATTCTATATACTGGAATTCTGTGCTGGGCTAACACATTTTTAGAGGAGATTTTTAAAATACAAAGCTGTTAGTGGAGTTCAGTGATTTTGATTTTATATTTACCAAGGTGTACTTGCTGGTTACTATAAGTACTTCTATCATTGAGAACAAAGATCTCAGCATCAGGAGAAATACACTTGATTTCAATAGATCTTTTTAAAATACTGTACCAATCAGGAAAACTATTACTGCCCCATACAATAGGCACCATGAAAGTTAACTTGTTCAAAAAAGCATATTGGCTAAATGTCCTATAGCTACATATATCATAATATACCTAAACTACATATATCATAATGTTTTGAAAGAATAAATGAGATAAAGACTAGAAGTCTTTACTATAAAACACAAGGCATTATTATGATGTCCATGCTATTCCACCATCTGTATTTAATTCATACTTCCTTATCTTTGCCATGTTCCTTGCAATCTGGAGATTAAAATAGAGGCTGAGTTGAAGGCCATCTACACAAAATTCAAGCCACAAAAGTCTTGTAACTCGTGTTAATTAGAAAAATGTCTAGGATAAGATATCATAGCAAGGAGATTGTCTCATAACTGGGATGACAGCCTACTGTTGCAACTCCTGCTGCTTCCAATGGCATTCAATAAGTGTCTTGATGGCAACCACATTGAGTAGTCTGACCTCCACAACATCCTGTGCACAAAGCATCATCATCCTCATTTTATAGACAAGAAAACTGAGGCTCAGATGGTTTGAATAACTGCCTATTGTTACCCACCTAGCAAGTGAAATAGCCAGGAAAGCTTATTCTAGGTTATCTTACTGAGAGACGAAGCCAATAACTATGCTACTTTAATTGTTCGCAAGGTGATAATGGACACGATCATTCTTCTGCCTTACTGAATCCACAATTTTTCCATTATAAAAATTGATACAGGCTGAAGGTGTAGTGTAACTCAGTGGTTCAGTGCTTACCTGGCATGTACAAGGCTTGGGTTAGATCCCTCAATACCACACATGTAAACACACACAGATAAATAAAACTTTACAGTGTATCTTCTTTCTATGTTTCACAGGAATATAGAAATACTTATTGACTGAATAAAATAGTTATTTTAAAATTTAGGGAGCTTTAGGCAATTTCAGTTTAAGAAGGCAGATAGAGGATGTGTTTTTTCCCCCACACTTTCTCCCATCCTATTGAAATGATAGTAAAGATATGTAAGGGAATGCTGAAATCAAAACGAGCATCATTATATAAGAGTTAATGAATTGGGTACATTTCTTGGAGACTAAAAGCAGATGGTCCACATGGATACACCACAGTGAGTAACAGAAAGGACAAAGATACGCAAGTGAGTTTTGGCAACAGTCCTTGTGATAGTTAATGAACTCTGTCAACTTGAGTGAGAAATGGCCAGCTAAATTGAATCAGCATAGTTCTGAATGTGGTTGTAGAGATTCACTGAAGGCAGAACCACCCTGGGTGTAAGCGACACCAGCCACCAACAGGCTTGCCACGTGAATGGAATAAAAGGGAAAGGAAAGAGGGAGGCTCACTTCTGTGTCTTTGGAGGAGCTCTAGTCTTCATCTTCCACCTTGCACGTCATCTCCTGGCTTCCAGCACAGATGCTTTAGCCTTCCATCATGGACCCTTGAACTGCACCCTTCAGCTCTCCAGAGCAAAGACAGAACTTTTGCACTTTCCACACCTGAATCTGTGGGTGGCCACTGTAAGCCAATCTTGTAAATTCTTATATATTTGTTCATCTTACATTAAATCTGTTTCTCTAGTAAGCACTGACTGATACAGTCCTCTGCTAGAGGAGTTCTAAGCTTGGAGTCCATAGGTAACAAAACAAAAGAAAATGAAACAAACCCATGAGTCTGGTGCAACAATTTGGGTAATTAACTACCAAACAGACAAATCACAGAACAACTGGGCCAGTCAGGCCACCCTCACCAGTCCATATATAGAACAGCTAGGCCACCCACTAGAGCACCAATATATTCTGCAGATATATTCTGAAAACAGAAGATTGTCCAGTGGGAAGATCCAGGAACTTGAGTGAAGGAAGTAATTTTCAGCTTGAAGAGCTTCAGAGCCTCCACAATAATCACAAATCCACTCCGTGTCAAAGGCTAATTCCACTCTACCTGGAAAGTCATCCTCTTTCAGGCATCTGTGATAGCTCAGAATTTGCTAGCTAAATAGAAGCTTGCCTGTAGCAGAGCCATCCATCTAGAGTCATAATTAGCCTTCCTATTCAGAAAATTACCTTTGGTGTAAATATACCCACTGTAAGTGAAATTCACATTACTGATCTGAATTCAACATAGTTCTTCGAGCATATGAGTGGCTGGCCAACAAAGGATCATTAGATATTTGAGGAAAGTCAACAAAAAGCAAGACAAATATTGAGATGAAATAGAGTTCTAAGAAAACAGAAAACAAATGAGATTTAATTTATGGAATGCCAAGTTACCCTCAGAAAGATTTGGGAGTCCATGGCACCCAAAAAACAAGTACTGGCTGCAGCAAGGGCAAATAGAATCAACTGGAGAAAAAGAAATAATTATTTAAAATCTGAAATGGTTTAAAAATTTTAAAAATAATTAATAAAGAACTCAAGAGGAGAATGGAGATAGTTGAAGACCAAATTAAGAATGAGGCTGATAAAGTGAAAGGTATCACCTAGAAGGCCAGATCAAAAAGAAAAAGACATAGAAAATATAAAAGAAAAATTAAGTCAATGAAAACAAAGGCCCAGTGTTTATCTAAAAGAAGTTCTAGAATCAATCAATCAAAACAAAGGCCCAGTGTTTATCTAAAAGAAGTTCTAGAATCAATGGAAAGGAGGTACTATAAAGATAATTAAGTTGATCTGATAAAAGACTCAGGTCTTTAGATCGAAAAAGTCCAACAAATGCCAAGTATGTGAATAAAATAATACCTAACCATAGTTAGACATGTCTATAGAAATTTTGTAACACAAAGGCTGAAGAGGAAAATCCCAGGGCTAGAGAAAAAAGTTTACTCCCAGAGAATAAATATAAGATGAAACAACAGACATTCTCCAGCAATACTCAAAGCTATGAAACAATGGAATAACATTTTAAAATACATTAATATTGATGATCTTGACCATGACTTAAAAAAGAACAAAAACATGGCAAAAGGGAGATTATATATATACTATGACTCAGAAATTTTAAGCACATGGTTTTAGAGAGCAAAGGAATCCAAGAAAGAAATCCAAAGGCATGAGCTGTTAACATAGAGAATATTGAAATTCCAATTTGACAACTACACAGCAAACCTAGGCAGTAGACAGTATTCCATGAAGAATGTCTCCAAGAAGAAAGTAGCTTTCAGTACAAACAAATGAAATTGTATGTGCTGTTAGCAAGAAGAAAACAAACCAGATAAAAACTAGGAAAAATTTTAAGTTGGACCAAAATTTTTTCTCACATATCAGGCAAACTAAGAGGTGACATAATTTTGAGTAGAGTAAGAAGTGAACAGTGATTTGATTTTGATGTTTAGAATATTTTTCTTTGAGTGCACATATTTAATGAAATAAAACAAGGTTCATTTTTCCCCTATGGGTTCAATCATGCTAACTGGTTTTACAGTAAGTAATTGTTCCAGGCATCTTGGCTACATAACAAAGCACCTCAGAAATGGCTTAACACTATTGCCCTCATTTATTATCTCTTCAGTGGTTTCTTTGGCCAAGGAATTGGAAAGCACTCAACTAAATGGGTCTAGCTCAAAGTAGCTGGCAAGGTTGCAGATGGTTGCTGGGCCTGGAGTCAATTTAAAGTCTTCTGTCTCATAGTTCTGGTGCCTTAGTTCTGGGGAGACTAGCAACCTGGATGCCTGAGGTCTGCAACAGTTGGCAATGCCTCAGCAGTCTCTATGTCTATACAGTCTGTTAGACTCCTTTGATGGTGGCTCAGAGCTCTAGAAACACACATTCCAGCAAGATTCAGGCAGAATCTATGTTGTCAGTTAGGACCTAGAATAAGAAGTCATGGAGCATCACTTCCAGGTAGACACAGTTATCAATGAAAACTGAAGTTCAAAAGAAATAGAGATAGATTCTACTTCTTGACAGAGAAGAGGAGGTTTTAGAACAATATATGGGACCAGAAATACTGTAGTCCTTTGGCCATCATGAACATATACTCTTTATTAAACCTTGAAATTTAAAAATCAACACATAGATAAAATGTGGAAAGCAACCATAATAGAGAACAAAACTTGAATTTTATAAACCTTGAGAACATAAAATTCTATTACTGACATAAGTACAAAGAAAAGCAATACGGAAGTAAGTATGGCAAGCTTACAACAAGCATCTCAAAATAAAACTATTTTTCAACTCAATTTGTCTTGAATAAAAGTTATTTAAAAGGTTAATTATGAAGGCACAAAAATATTCAAGTGAATAAAGAATCATTCTGCTTTACATAAACTCATTAACAAGTGATAGTAAAGAGATTACAGCTAGCTGGGAATTTGCTGAGACACTGATTATAAAAGAGACGGTATACTAGTTTTACTAAAATATGTTATTTCATTGTCATTCTATCTACGGCAAATGTTCTTTCTCTAAATTAATCCAAATTAGAAACTACAAAAGGAAATCTTTGGGATAATAACATTTAGCAAAATTAACTTTAGTCAGCAGATGCAGTTCAGGGGCAGGGATACCGGAAATGTATTATATCAGTGGTACAGGTCACAGTGGAAACCACAGTCCTTTCTTAAGTGAAAGATACGTTTATTTTGATCAAACAGTGTTGTTGTGTTATCATATTTGATTTGGACTTTAAAGTTTTAAGGATATTTAATGTTAGAGATGCATTGATATTTTATTAAAAACATTTTTAGAAGACCACAAGGAAAAAAGAAAATGAGCAGAACAAGTCTGGGCATGTACGTACTTCATTAAAAAAAAAAAAAAGCATTTGAATTCATGAAAAGAAAGGCACTAGGCAGACTCAATTAACTTTTATCTTTACTATTTAATGTAAGTAATATGGTAAAACAAAATTAATCAATGGTACAAGATCTTCTTAAGCATGTGACAGGAAATTGAAAAAAAGGAATGGGTATTGTCATTTGCTAAAACAAAGAGCATTTCTGCTCCCTCTGCTGGTGAGAGTGGCAGTTTACTGATTGATTCTTGTGGAGTGGTTAGGTTGCAATTCTTTATAAGCACTCTAAACAACAATGAGTAAGCAAAAAGTTCTCCATTTTTTAAACAACTTTAGGCCGTGAAGGAGTGGGCTTCATAATAGCATCAGAAGACCAATAGGTTAAATCAACATTCACTCAACAGGGCAACGCTGTGGCTGGCCGTGGAGTAATGGAGTTCTCAGCCAGAGGCAAAGTCAATAGGTCAAAGCAATTGACCAGTACTGCAGGATAAGCCTGTGCGAGTCTGTCCTTTGGCTCCCAGGGTTTAAAAAAAACAAAAGACCTGTACTCTGGGACTCTTTACTCCTGTCAAGAGGAGCACTGGCCAGGTAGCTTGTAAAATGTCCCTTATTTGGCATGTGCTTCATATTTTTTTGCATGTCATAGTGAGTTCATAAGTGTCTGAGAGAAGCTAACACCAGTGAAATCCCAGTCTCATCACATGGCAACAAAGGTACAGATTATCTACACAACTTAACATTGTTGATAATGACCTGGTGTCTGCCAGGTTTCTGTGCTGTAAATTTACTCTTTGTTCCCTTTCCATGCAGTACTCTTTGGAAGAAAATCACTAGGCAAAGCTAAGAGAAGAGTGAAGTTTCCCAGCCTTGACCCATCCCAATTAAAGAATGGTGTATCATTGTATGCACTTGTACCCACTAACCAAATGCACAGAACTTCTTTCCAATCACCTAGACAACATACTTGAATTAGGACTTTTCAATATTCTGACTTGTCTGATCATCAGCACCTGACTACCTCTGGCTCATTCCTGCTGCTACAGGTCACATTTCCTCTGCCATGGTCCCTCTACAGCTCAGCATTTCTACCACAGGACATATGGAAAATCCAGGGTACTAAAACCAAGAAATGAAAACTTTCACAGAAAATGCTGAGGGGTGCCTTGTTGTGGTTTGAATTACATCCCACCAAAATTCATGTGTTGAAGCTCTAACTCATAGTACCTCAAAATACAAATGTATTTGGAAATACAATCATTAAAAATGTAAGCAGTAAAGTTGAATAGGATGGGGTCCTCATCCAATATGACTAATGCCCTTATAAAAGCGAGAAATTTGGACACACACACACACACACGGTGTCATGTCAACATGGCAGCTGAGATCAGTGTAATGTGCCTATAAGCCAAGGAACACTAAAGATTGCTAACAACTCCCCAGATATTCGAAGAAAGATCCTTCCTTGGCCTTCAGAGGGAGTATGGCCCTGCTGACACTTTGATCTCAGACTCTGTGCTCTAGAGAAAGTGAGATGATAAACTTCTGTTGTTCTAAGCCACCTAATTTGCATTACTTTATTATGGCAGCCCTGGGAAACTAATACACACTCCAAATACCCTCCTCCCTATTACAGAGTAGAAAAAAAAACTGCCCGAAAGGCCCATTTAATTCATTCCAGAACCAAGTCAAATTCCATGAACGTTCATCCTTTACTTTATTTAAGTCTACTAAGAGCTGCTGTGTTCTCAGAAGTCAAGAGCCCCTAATGAGCAACAGATCTATAAAGGCACAGCCATTATCCTGGGGAAAGAGACAAAGCAGACTCGGGGTGGTCATATATTTGACTACCTATAGCTCTACCCATTTCTTATTCTACATCTGTAATTGTAGTTCACGTGCTTCTCTCCTTGTGTGATCAAGCTGAAGGGTGACAGATTGGAATCTCTGGAAAACAGGCTCTGAGACTGAGACTGTGACAAATATGCTTTAACTGGGGAGTGGATGCTGTTAGGACCAAGACAGTCACAAGAGGGAGGGAAGTAGACTGGGCAAGAAAAGCCAAATTGCAACCACTGCAGCTGCAACAGAGGCCTCAGCCAATCCTACGCCAAGCTCTGGAGCTATGACCCCCTCGAATACACTTTCCCTTTCAATGAAGCAAGGGGGAAAGGACCTTGGATTCTGGATCAGCCAGTCATTAAATGGAGGCTCTGCTGGGGGGAGGAAAAGCTCCAGACAGGGCAGTTTGTTTCAGGCACAGGCAATCCCTGGGGAGCTATCCCCCCAGGAACTCTCAGCAACCAACACTCCCAGCAGGGGGAGGAGTAAGTGCCTCAGTCCTTAGGGAATTCTGGATAATGCACATATGTTTCTGTGTTTTTCTTTAAAGACCAAAGGTGTTAATGTAGGAGTTGTTTTTACTAAACTAAAACCTCAGTATTCAGGTTTAATTGCAGCATTGGCACTTTGTAACAAGTGGACTTGGGATTGTAGTTTGCTACTTGGTCTTTAGAAGGTTTGCCATCACTGCACAGCACTATTCATGTGCATTTCTGCCCGCAAGAAAAAAAAGAAAAGAAAAATCTGTTGATCGTCATTTATTGAGCACTCAATATCTAGTACGTGAAAGGTAATTTTGAACTCTCTTCCAGGCAGGCCTTCAGGAATGGAATTGTCATGTTAGTTAACCTTTAGAAAGGCTGTACAAAGGAGAAGGATTGAGTTAACTAATTCTCAGCTTTTGCAGAAGAAAGAGTTGGTATGCCCTACCTCTTGTCAGACAAACTGTTCCTGGGCACAACTGTAAAAAAGTTTAGCTAGTTCCTTTTTCTTTCAGCACCCATCCAAATAATGTACCTGGGGCCGGCGATAAAACTCAGTGGCCTAAGTGCCTGCCTGCTAGAGCAAGGTCCTAAGTTCAGGTCCTGGTACCAAAATAATAATAATAATAATAATAATAATAATAATAATAATGCACCTGTTCCTTTGCAAACTGTGCTGTGCTGCTCTACAATCCCAGGCTCCTTCTGAAGGTGACAACCCAGAGGCTTAGTAGTACTCTGCTTCAGGTAGAATGAACCCCAGGCCTGACAAGTTAACCTCACTGAGCTGTTGGTGGCTCCTGTCTGTGACCTACAGCCATCAAAGGAGATGCTGCCTGCTTTCCAGTTCCACAGGAATCCATAATATCTACCTACCTCAGAGGTAGCCTCTTTTTCCTGTCTATAACAAATTGCCCCGAAGTGGTTTAAAATAATAGAAATTGATTGTCTCACAATCATGGAGGCTAGAATTCTGAAATCAAAATGTTAGCAGGGTCATCTTCTCTTTGAAGAGAATCTAGTGGAGAACCTGTTCCATGGCTGTCTCTTAGCTTCTGGTGTTGCCAGCAGTGCTTGGCTTGTCTTAGTTTTATGGATACAGCACTGTGATCTCTTTCTCCATCAACACATGGTATTCTTTCACTGTGTAGAGTCTCCTCTTATAAGAACAACAGACATAAATGAGGACCCAATCTACTCCACTATGACTTCATCATCACCTAGTTATTTCTGCAAGGACTTTCAAAAAAAAAGTCACTTTCATAAGTACTAGATATCAGGACTTCAACCTATAGTTTGATGTGGGGGAGAGGAGGGTTCAACCTGCAATATTGTCTAAGGTTATGATGCCCACACTAATTAATTATCATGCACTAATAGAAGAAACCTTATCTATTTCCTTAGAGCCTCTCAATGTAACATCTCCATACTATACTTTGGAGAAAAATGGAAATTGAGGCTGATGCATAATTAGGCATCAGGGATAATTTCATCACAGGCAAGCAGAGCAATATGGGCCAAGCTGAGCCAAAAATCAAAGGTATTTTGGGACTTCCTGGGTCTTTCTGACTCCTTCTACCTCTTATATAGAACCAAATTCACTAATTCTTAGGCAAACACCAATGACAAGTTCCACTGGTTAAGCATATTATATTGCTTATAAGGCCAACATCTGTTCCTGATCCAGAACTACTTATTGCAAGTCTGACCCTCACTGGTTTTATTACTGAGAGAGTGAAGACAGTGGTCTGTGAGGAGCAGCTGAAGCTGGAGATCCATCACATGTGCTGAGAGCCTGAGACAAGCCATGTGAACAAGCTGTTCCAGCTCCAAGAACTTGGAGAGCTTGAAGCAATCCAAGCAAACAGGTTGTTAGGCAGAGGGGTGTCCTGTGACATGAACCTGCCAAGTGCATAAATAAATGCACTGCAGTCACTGAGCAGTTCCTTTCTCCCATCCAGAGTGAGGGCTCTACCTGACTTCAGCTCTCTGTTTCCTGAGTCTCGTCTTTATTGCTTCATCCTCTACCATCCTTCACCCCAAAAATTTTGAGAGCTGCACTGGACATGGCAGTGATCCATAAGAAGTGATCCATCGGAAAGGTCAGTGTAAGCCCTGTCCACCACTGGAGAAAATAAGCCAAGTAGGTTCCATCGATATTGGGTTAAAGAAGCTTCCGTAATGATAAAAGATGCCAACCCAATCTACATTGTGTAACTTTAAGCATGCTCATTTTTATTATGCTCTTAAATAGGATGACAAGCCACTGCAAAACTCCAGCCACCCATGTGTTAATATGCACCACTGTGAAGCTGGCACTGGTGGTCGATGCGGGGGAGGGTACTTTAAGTTTCAGCAAAATGAAAAAGGGCTTACATTTATATTTTGTGGCTGGAAGAACAAGAAAAAGTGGAAAGATTTTTTTTTAAGCCTTCTGAATTCATGTGTCATTTCAAGCTTGCTTAACTACTTTCTGAAAAGGACTTTGAAGAGATAAAAGAAAAAGGAGGGGGCTATACCCTAAACCCTCACAAAATCATGGCAATTCTAGGAACAAGTCTATCAACTCTACCAGGTCCCACAACTAGTGCGATGTCTTCCAACTGTGATGAGGCTCACGACTGTCTTGAAAAACAAAACAAAAATCAAAGTCCATAGAGGGGCATATAGCAGCCAGGCAAGCTACCAACTGCCCCTATTGAGAGGTCTCCCACAGCTTAATAAAACTTGTAGCCTAAGTCCATCTCCCATAAAATAGAAATGAGTAGACTTTTCCTAGGAGAAGTGCAGTGTAATGGCTATGTCATAAATCCTAGTACTAATACTGCCCACACCTTGGACAAAAAAAATTACTTAATATCTAAGAAGTTAGTTCGTTCGCCTATGAAATGACAATTGTATTCATTCTCATAGGGTTTTACTGTAAGAACTAAATGGGGTATAATATGTTAAATATTTGCTTATCCCAGGTGCAGATTTGCAACTTCGTTTTCCAATTGTGTACAAGATAAATCACTCTAAATCAGAAAAGTTTACATCTGTTGCATTTTTAATCCAGCTCATAGATATATCACCACCTGGATGCACAGCCTCATCCAGCACAGGCATCCCAAGCCTTGGGTATCCAAGACTGTTTAATGGTACTGGTTAAATATAGATTTAAATGAAGGTCCCTCACCAATAGGCGTTGGACTTATACACAGGTTATGGGCAAAAATGTAGCACAACTCCAGAAATGAATGAATGCAATGTGACAAGGTCAAAGCAATAAACCATAAATGTAAATGAAAATACAAAAATAAAAAAAGAAAGAAAGGAGGAGGAGAAAATGCTCTTTTTTAAACTTTAGTGTCTCAATGAAAAAACTCCTCTTCAAGGATCTCCTGACTAGTGACTCATGGAAGAAGAGGGAACTCAGAAATTTCCAGAGAGTCAGAATAGATGTCCTATCCCCTTCTAGGGCACTGCCTTCCAAAATAGCATGTACAAAGCTTTGCACTTTCAGAGGATATTTGGGTTTAGGGCATAAAAAAGCAGAAGAGGAAGTTTTTATCAATCAGAAGCCTGGCACTATTTGAGGAGCTTTATTTATTTCTCTCATTTGGAATTACCCAGCAGGGCCTTCCTGCCCAATTAATGAAAAGAGTGCACCCTTGGCCTGGTGTTGAGAATCTTGGATGTGTACTTGCATAAGAGTTAGGGCCTCCACCGCAGATCAGAACATATGCAGAGTTAACCTGACCACTTCTTGTTTGTTTTTCAACTCTGGCAAAAAGACCAGGCCTTTTCCTGGTGTTGGAAACCCTTTCACAGCCACACAGAGATAGAAAAACTCTTTCTCTCCTAGGAGAGTACAGGTTGAACTTAATCCCTTCCTTGCCCTTACACTGTTTGCTTGGAACAGTGGGTCTTGCTTGGTTAAACCTTAGAATCACTTGCTGAATTAAAATCAGCTTTAAGACAATCCTGATGTCCAGGCCACATTCCAGACCAATAAAATAACAGTCCCTGGGGATGGCACTCAGGCATGGATTTTTTTTAAATCTGTAAGATTACTCCAATGGGCATCCAAGGTTAAGGTTCACAGTCTTCATCAGAGAGTGAATTAGAGAATAATGACTTGGTAGAGTATAGAATAGTAACAACCAGCTTCTTTGGGCTTACAGATTGTCACTTGCCAGTTTCTACAGCACAGAAGTCTTTCTGGGTCTCCAAAGTTCCTAAGGGTTACACAGCCAGGATATGTAGGGTAGGCACCATGGTACCTGTATTAGTTACCTAGAGCTAATGTAACAAAACACCACAGCCTGGGTGGCTTAAATAACAGAAGTTTATTTCTCACGTTCTGGAGGCCATCAATCTAAGATCAAGGTGACAGCATGTTTGGGGTCTGGAGAGGGCTATCTGCCATATCTTCACTATGTCCTTACAAGGCCTCTCCTCTGTACTCCCACAGAGAGAGGAAAAGAGAGTAAAAGAAAGTATATAAAAGTCTCTGATGTCCCACTTTATGGGTCTTCTGATGATACATCTTAGATCAAGGTCCCACTTTTATGACTTCATATAAACTTAATTCCTTCCTTAGAGGTCACATCTCCAAATATAGCCATACTGGGGGTAAGGCTCCAACATATGAATTTGGGAGAGACACAAACATTCAGTCCATAACAGTAGCCATGGGTCTACCACAATCTCCAACAATGAAAGCCCACTTAGGTGCCGTACATCGTTACCGTCAGCCCACACTGCAGTCCGTGCGCTAGCGGCACTGGTGCTCCCTGGGAGCTTATTAGAAAAGCAGAACACTGGACCCCAACCCAACCCCATGCCCTGTGCCAGCATCTCTATTTTATTGAGGCTGTCATGGGCTTGGAGTATGTGTTAATGCATAAGACTTTCCTCAATCTTCACAACTCATTTGATTCTCAGATCTTGGCCAATCAATTTGCAAAACAGCCAAATCTGTTGCCTGGATCTCAAAGAAGGAACCCCACTTTCTTATTCTTTGGATGATGGAAAGTGAATATCCTGGCTATTTACTTTAAGATGAAATATCCAAAATGATTCTATCTCCACCCACACAACTCTCCTCTCCCTTTTGTATGCTCCCAAGCATTCTTTTCTAAGAAAAATAATCAAAATTGACTTAGAGTTCACTGCAGGTAACACTCATGGTAAATTCCAGTATTTCTGGCCAGCCCTGCCAGCTGAGCCCAAGTCTCAGGAGAATGTGATAAGGGCTAAGTGAGGAAAGGGTGAGGCTCTTACAGTTACAGCCCACACAAGGCCACTGAAGACTGCTGCAAATTTTCCAAACCAGGGGAGACAATGGTTGTGGAATCAAATTACTAGATTGGTCCTACCTTACCAGGGCAAATACTTTTACACACACACACACACACACACACACACACACACAATCTATAGTTTGCCAAAAAATTGCATAAAAAGTAACCTCAAAGAGAAAAATGATCACAGAATGGCAAGACATGGCCAAAAGGTATACTGGAGAGTGGAAAGGATTGACCCATGACCTGGCCTTAGAGCCATGGTGTTTCATTGTTGAGGAAGGGGGGAGATGCCATACCAGACTTACCTTTGACACTTAAGCAGGAGAAGTATGAGAGCCCAAGCCTTGCAACAATAAAGTCATCTTAGATTCTATGGAAGACGATAACAAAGAACCTTGAATTGTGCTCATAGAAACAATGGATCTGGTCCACTATCTTTAGAAGCAGATATTTTGGAAGGGCTGAAGTGCATGGCACATGCGAAGGAGGACAAAGAAGACGTTTTGACAGAGAGTTAGAAGGAAGGGTGGAACCTACTACTTAGTGCATATGGCCCATGGTTAAGGAACAACAGAGAGAAAGCAGGATTCCATCTAGTCAGTCACTTTTTTCTTTTCTCTACCAAACTTCAAAGTAGCAGGACAAGATGAGAAATGTTAAGAAAAATTAGGTCACAAGGTAGGAGAATTTCCAGACTTGAAGCACTTCAGATTTCTAACTTCATGAAGCCACTTAGCTCAACTGGAACTTGATTTCCCAGAGTTCCCCCTCCCCTGCATGATTCCAGGTAAGGGTGGCCAAAGGGACATTCTGCACCAGACGTGAGAGGCAAAGGGAAACCAACGGTCAAGTTCTTTTCATGCTATGAAGGATGACTGCGATGGCTGACATGGTGGATCACTAGCCTGCTGGCTCACATTTTTGGCATGGAGAAGCAGTCAGATGCTGGCTCCTCCAGGCCAGGACATGATCAGGTCCATGAGAGGTGCCAGACTTGAAGACCAGGAGAGAAGCAAGTACAAGGTTGTCCTTTCTTTGCTGAGTCTGCATCCACCTATCACCTTGATCTACTGTCCTGCGGTCTTCAGCTTCCAACATCAGAGGCCCATGAGTGCCAAAAGTCAACTCCCTGAAATGGATCTCTTAACCTAGGTCACTCCAATCATTAGATGAAAGAATGAGTTTATCAAAATAAATTTTGTCTACTTACAGTTGATTTGAGGTAATATTGCTAAAAAATGTACAGTGTACACAGAAGAATGAGGTAGTCATCATATCCTTAATACCATAAAATTTCTCCCATGTCCTTCTGGAAATATGAGGCTAAATTCCATTAAGTGAAATCTGTAGCCTTACTTGAGAAGTTGCAGTTGCCCAGTCCAAAATGTATTATCTTTTCCTTTCTTAGAAACAGAAGCTTAATGTATTCAAGGTTCCTACAAGGAAGAACACCTTTTCCCCCCGCTATTGGCTGGATAGGGGATGTAATGACTGGAGCTCCAGCAATTATCGTCAATCACTATGGAGTCTTAGGGATGAAAGTCACATGTGGTGGAACTAAAAACAAAACAAAACAAAAAATTCTCAGCACAAAATGTTAAAAGTCCTTGATATCTATCAGTTGTTATATGACTTTTGCACTGCCTGTTTGAAGATTTGCTTTAAGTGAGAAAGAAAGAATTAAACATCTATTTAGGCTTTTTTCTTGTTATATGTGTCTGAACTTAATCCTAACTGACACTAAAAGAAAAGAGTGCTACTGTTTCTAACAATGAGTATGTGCCAACCTTGAGGAAGATTTCTAATGGCTTTGCATTTGGTTGATATTGTTACTGGTTCACTTAGTACACACATGAAGGATATTATATTTGTAGCTTTAAAAGCTTTTTAAGGGATAATTATATTTTGGGCAATAGGTAAATATCAAAGGAAGCCTCAAAGGTCAAAATTGAAAGGATAAAATGTAGTAAAGATGAACATAAAGGGTGACTTTGGTTCTAGGTTATCTACTTGAAAGGGTTAATGACATCATATTACAATGATATAATGCATGACCATGGTTACAGCAGCACATCACATAGCTAAATCTTGGAAGCAGCCTATATGTCCATCAACAGATGAATAGATAAAGAAAGATAAACTTGAATCATTTGTAAAAAAAAAAATGGACGTACCTTGAGGCCATAATGTTAGGTGAAAGAGACATGCAAGCTTAAATATCACTGATTTCTCTTACAGAAGAAGCCCAAAGTATAAATAAAGAGCAAAGTATACATAAAAGATAATAGGGAACAAGAAGATAAAACTTTTTCAAATGGGAAAGGGACCAAGAGATAAGAGAGTGAGGAAGGGGTGGGGAAGGGGATTTTTAAAAACTACCAACTTCCCACAATGAATACACTTACGTACCGTAAACATGTAATAATAAAAATTTAAAAATTTTTAAAGTGACTTGGGGTTAAAAAGTGTCTACTGCTTCCATACTACATGAGAGAAACTGACCAAGTACTCTAAAGTTCAAAACAAGGAGTACTGATGCAAAGTTCACCATCATCTTCTACACTAGGGTGAAAGTAACCCGGTCCTGGATATAACACATTCTAGAAGGATACTGTTGGTTCAGAGTGATCCCTGGAATTCAGATTTCATCTTTTTTCTCCTGACCCTGCTATAGTGAGTAGAACTGTGTCTGCAAATTTTTGTTTGTTCTTTTCAATGGTGCATGCTAATGTTTTGTGATATTTTGTCAATTTGGATACATTTATTAACTTGCTGAGAACATCTAGCAACTCATAAACTAGTTCATTCGTTTAACACTTACTTAACACCTATTATGTGTTCCATTGAATGTTGTACTGATACACAGCACATGGATACAGAAAAAACCGAAGGTCAACAATGAGGAGGAAAAGTGTACCCTTCCCTCTAACCATCAGCCACCACCATGCCTGGTTCTTCGGAGAGTGTGGTGCTAACTGGATGGGCAGAGAAGCCACAAACTGTGCCCTACTTTCCCAGTGCGGCTCCCTGGTCTGTAGATCCAGTCTGAGCTGGGGTAGGGAGTGGGGATGCAACTCTGAATATAAGACTGAAATGCTTAAAGGGTTTTTGCTGAAAGGCTGGCAAAAACAAATAAATCAAAAAATTACTGGCTATGTTTAAAGATAGTAATGAAAAAAACAAAGCAAAAGCCCCTTAACTATCTCTGGTTGTACCCTATGTATCACTGAAGAAGGAAGGGGTGACCAGAGTCCACAAGGAAAGGGCACATACCTCTACCTTGTGAAATTCGTACTGTATACAGGTATTACCTGCTCAAAAACCAAATAATTTCTTCAAAAGACTTAGACAAAAAGATAGACAAATGGAGCATAATCAGAGAATGGCTGGGTAAGTAAGGATCTGATGATCACGTGTGTGGAGGAGTAGCTGATAGACTGAAAATGTTTAACCTACACTGGAGGGGGTAGTAGTTGACAGCTGAAAGGTTTAAAGATTCACCTTAGTCTATGTGTCTTACTTATTTACTATTTATTAATTATTAACTTACTTACCAGTGCTAGAGATTGAACCCAGGGTCTTTGTACTAAGCTATATTCACGGTCCTTTTTATTTTTTATTTTGAGACAGGGTCTCACTAAGTCACTAAATTCAATAAGTTGGGCCTGAACTTACGATCCTACTGCCTCTGCCTCCCAGAATTCTGGGATTACTGGTGACACCACCATGCCCAGCTGACTATTTAGATGGCAGGATTAGTACCAAGGAGAAGAAATCATAAGAAGGTATCGAGTCACCTCACGTTACTTTTTAGGTGTGCACTTCTATCATAAAGATGTTCATAACAAGAGATCCTAAAATGTTTGCCATATTAAGTGGAAAGTGACAAAAGCTCCTAAAGTCTACTTTTGACCTATGATTCAATGGCAGTGGAGTTTCAGTTTGGTATCTGGGTGGCCTTCGGTTCTCTTTGAAACTAACATCCCACATTACCTTCCCACTTCTTGTCTTCCTCTACTCTCTCCTCGGTTTCAGTAACCATAGCAGCAGGGAGAGGGAGAAGAAAAAAGTAGAATGATACTTTTCAGTTGACTGTGGGTGCTCTGACCGAAGGCCACGTGAAGGAATTTGAAGTGCGGGTTTGTGTTCCCAGGTGCAAGGGGCCGAGTTTGTCAAGGACTGTGAGGGTCTCAGGTTTGACCCTGCCTGTTAGCTAACAACTCATCCTGTGACAGTTTCACAGATACTAGCAGAAGACACAAGACTCTCAGATCAGAAATAAAGGGCTTTACCACCTGTGACCGCACTGGCTGCTTGTGCCTGCCTGGTCCCTTGCGCACAATGCGGAGGCAGGTCCAGGCTGATGGACGCTGTGCACAGACAGGCTCTGTGTCGCAGCAAAGGAACCTCAAGACAAAGCCCCAAAACTCATTTGCCCAGTCGTTCCCCCAGAGAGATTATCTTTGTTTTTCTTCTATCCAGGAAGTAAATCTGCCCTCTGCCCTAAGAGATCTCTCTCTTCCATGACTGTTTACTATGCAAACATTTTTAAAAGACAGGGTTCTACATATGCTGAGATAAGTAGAAAACACCACAGAGAATAGGCCCCTAACAATGTCTCCCCACAGGGGAGGAGTTCTGCACTAATCTATTTGTAACGCAATTGGACACACAACTGTTGGCTGACTACGCAGTCTAAGCACCAGTTTATCCTTCTGGACCGAGGAAACCCAAAGTCTTTAGGGCTGGACAGATCTGGATTAGAATCTTAGCTCTGTCATTTAACAGATAAGCAAGTTATTTGTTTAATGTCTCTGATCCTTGGTTTTCTGATTTGGAAACTGGGGCCAAAGATACCTCAGAGTGTTCTGAGGATTGAAATACATGATATGTATAACTGAGTGTTAGTTTACCACCTGACATTCTCTGGTTTTTACTTACAAAAGAAAAAAAAAACATTGTAGATACCCAAGTTGCAAGAGACTTAAAAATACATATGCAAAGTCAGCTGTCTTTTCCTGTAACCTGATTCTATAAACAGGAGGTGTTAAATAAAATTTGTGGGAAGTCTTGGATCTGAATTAGGCCCCTAACGTAGGCCCAAAAGACCAAATCAATGTGGAGTTAATCACAGTAACTAGGGTTTTGTTGGTTGGAGAAGGCCCTATAACTAATTTACTGATTAAGCTACAAACAACTAGTTAAGCAATGACTAGTATACCAGTTGATTGCCTAAGCTGTAGCCAGCTGAGGCCTTTTGAGTCTCAGCTGCATATTTTTATAAACGCTGATCACACTGTTGGCTGGAGTTCTCAGAACCTGCTCTGGGAGCTTCCTGATTTGTCTTCTGCCTTTCTTTTGCTTTGCTCAAATGCACTATTATATTTAATTGGTTTATGAAATTTTCTTTTAACAAAGCTGAAAGATAGTAGAGGATGAATCTATAAATTTCTCTAATTAAAAAAACAAGACTCACTTTTGCCTCTCAGTAACTGTTTGCCCAAAAGATCTCCGTCCTAAAATGTAACTCTCCAGAGGTCAGAACAGTTATCTTTGCTTTCTCTTTTCTTGGCTCAAAGTGCTGCTGATCATCTTCATCTCTCTCCTTCCACCTTCTCCAACCTCCAGTGTTCACCTCAACTTGCTTAGCATGAACTGAAGTTCTCTGATCTCAACTCTACACAACACCCCAGCCTATGTTATCATAGACTGCCCTAGGAACCCCAACCTAGTATCACTCTAATTAAACCTGATGGTTGTTTTGTTTTGTTTTGTTTTGTTTTGTTTCTGGCAACACAAGGTTTGGTAGATGCAGAAACAATAGGTAAAAGCTAAAAAGCTGCACCTTATAAAACACTACTAAAGCAGATGATTTAATTACATGAGAACAAATACTTTGTCTCCACTGCTTCCTGCAATTATTTTGCTTTGTTGGTTTCCAGACCAGAATTAAGAGACTCAACAGTGTCTTCTGTATTTTTTCATCCAAAGCAAGTCAGAGCTCATCACTTTTTTACTGAAAGCCATTAGAAAGAGGGAACTGAATTATGCCACGGATAAGGAAATTAGAGGCGAAAACTAGCAGGTTAAGTGCCTCCATATATATATATTGATCAACGTATATGGTGGATGCTTAAATGTTAAAAAACTATATTAAAGTAAAAGACATCTCGCCATCAATCCCCCTCGAAATACTCCCCTCAAGAGGAACACAACACATCGTTCTTGCCATTTTCTGAAGCAGTTCTGGAAGTCCTCTTTCACGAGGGGCTTTACAAGGTGCACTGCTACTGAGAGTCACCCGCTAGAAAGGCTGATATCATGGTGTGTCCTTGTTCATCACATCGGGCACCACAAGACTTCTCTGGCTGTTCCACCAAAGTCAAAATGACCATGGAAATAAACATTCGGATCAATTCAGGACATCAAGACAGGAATAGGAGCACAACTAAAGACACAGGAGAGGACTTCCAGAACAGTTTCATAAAGTTCAAGTGTGTTTCCAGGGGGATCCACAGCAAGGTGTCTTTTACTGTAATAAAGTTAAATCTTTTTCCATGCTCTGTGTAGTTTTCGATCATAACACTTTGTCATCCAGACTGATTTCAAACTTTTACGGTGCATGAGAATCACAGAAAAGGCTTATTAAAGCTGACTGGTTTAAAAAACAAAAACAAACAAACAGAAAAAAATCTGATTGCCAAGTGTTTTTATTCAGCAGGTCCTGGGGAGGGCATCAGAAGTTTCATTTCTAACAAGTTCCCAGCTGAGGCTGACACTGAGAGCAATTACCAAGCCGCAGCTCTCGGCCCTGGTTATGCATTACCAACTCCTGGGGGGCGCTTTCAGAAAGCAATGCCTGAGCCCCACTCCCGGAGAGTCTAACTTATTGGACTAGTGATGGGCCAGGGCACATGGCTATTTAAAAGCTTCCCGGGTGATTTGCAGGGTAGAGAGTCACGGCACCTCTAGAAGCTTGCAGGTATGCACGCTCTGCTCTCATTCCCAGCCTGGTAACTTGGGCTTAGATGGATAGGTGGAAACCACATATGTTTGCAAGCACTGTTGGATGTTAACAAGTCAGGTCAAAGCTGGCTGGAAAGTTAAAAAAGAAGAGTGGCTGATCTGCTTGGTAGGAGGGCTCTGGCTGCAGTGACCCAGCTTGGAATGCTGCGCTCTTGTGCTAAACTTCTCACCCAGAGTCTTCTTTAATTATAAAGTAATTCAGCAGTCCCTCCCCTTCAACAGAGGGGCTCTTTGTGTGGACCGCAGCACAGAAGGGAAGAGTGAAGAGTTGTACTAACTCTGCTGGGGCCCTGGAATGGGGGAGAAGGTACTATCCGGCCAGGACTTCTCTTTTACAAAGAGCTTCATTATCATTATTATCATCATCATCATTATGTTCTATAATAATAAAATATTCTACAATATTCTCCAAAGTCCTAAGTTACTTGTGCTCAGCATTCTGGGTCCTCAGTCCTGACTGGTTAGAATCACCAGAACACTTACAAAGAGAACCATCTGTCTCCCACCAGGGTGAACATTCAGTATACCCAGGTGTTTCTTCATTTTAGCACTGAAATTCTTACATCTCAGAAGCCCACCCAACCTCCACAGACAACAACAGTGGGTTCCCCTGCCCCAGCCCAAAACAAGATCAGACCCTCTGGAGCTGAACTGTCAGAATGCCCAAAAGCCCCCAGGAGGCTTGCAATGTGCAGCTAGGGCTGAGAACCGGTGGGCTTTCGATTAAACAAGTGTGCGCCATGCATTGTGTGGAACTCTCTGGAGCTCTTATGACCTCTGCACGTATTAGGGGTGTTGCATGTGTGCGTCCATGTGTGCACACTGACATTCTTTCAAGTGGAGGAGAAATGGGCTCCCTTCAGGTACAATGTGATTTCTAGGTAATTCTCCCAGGACCTTTCAGGTAACTGTGCCATTTCAAGACTCACAGATGCTGTGTCTTTGGCAGCCGTAGTCGGTGTGCTTATCTGAACAAGGTGAACCTTTACGGAGCTAGACACCAACAAGCTCCCACAGCCTCACTTACTAACCACTTTTAATGTGGTCATCAGTGCACGTGGCTGGTTATTTCTAAGCTGTTTTTGAAAAGTCTAAATCAAAACTACCGAGAAATTCAAGAGAACAAGATGAAATATGTAGCCCATGAAATGGTGGATGATGGTCTTTCAGGATAATTTCAGAAATATTCTTTTATAAGTCAATAATCTAATTCCCACTGGGGTGAACTAGAAGGTCTTATCCTGAGCAACTATTTCACAATGTAGTAATAATGTCTCATTGCTGGCAGAAGTGGGACATTCACCTAGTTGTCCTGTGTAATAGTATGTTATAGCCTATTGTCAAGAATGGGCTAGACATACCCCAAATCAGCTCCCGCAAGAGCCTTAACCAGTGGAAATAGGGAGCAGCCATGGTGCAGGGAGTCAGCACCCACAAAGCAGAGCACAGAAAAGTGGACTTTGCCCCAGAGTTTATCTAACACACAAAGTACCAAAGAATAGCTGGTCAACTAGTGGGCAGGAAGACAAGCCAGTGAGGGCTTCTGATAGATTCTTCCTCCCTGGAATAAACAAATAAGCATTTCCATGGAAGAAGGTGAAAAGGGAATTTTAATGAGTGGTCACTCAACTCCCAAAAGCTTCATTAAAAAATAGTTGATACCCACCTCTCCACGGCATGCTTTGTTGTTCTGGTTCTGCTTGCTGGACATGGAGTAGCAACATGGTGCAGTGGAAACCCACACCTTTGGACACCAAAGACTGAGACGTGGCTTCCTCAGGAGGTCACCTGATCTCTACGAGTCTATTGTTTCATCCAAGGCACAG
>RJWT010001424.1:0-48450 GCA_004365215.1 Cuniculus paca
GGGATGGGCAAGTGACTAAGAAACAGTGCTTGCATCCCAGACAGAAGAGTTTGTGGTCATGGTCACAGTGATGGAGACTTTGCACACATTGCTAGAGAAGAATATTCACATGAACTCTCTCTCTCTTTCTCTCTCTCTCTCTGGAAGAGTAGCTGGTTGCCTTTTCTGTCTGTGACCAGCTCCTCCCTAATAGCTGATGCACACTGCTTTTCATGAGAAAGGGAGAGGTCAGGCTAATGGTGCCCAGCTGCACAGAACTAGACAAAGACTCTCCCAGGGAGGTGAATACCCATCTTTCTAAAGTTGAGAGGGAGCAAAGGAAGTGCAAGATCAGAATAAAATGAAATGTCTTGCATAGCTCACATGAAAGGCAAGGGGTTTTTAAAAAGATTTCTTGGGTCTTTCTTTTTTGAAAAAGATAACAGCCTTTAAAATAACCCTGACTTTCTTTAAGATCTAAGAGACCCCAGGATCTCATTTTGAGCTTTGAGTTTTAACTTCAAGTGAAAACACCCCTGTCAGGGTGAGGAGCAGAACCAGTAAAAGTGTATGTGTGCGCATGTGTGTGTGTGTGCATGTGTGTGTGTGCATGTATGTATGTGCACGTGTGTGCGTGTGCATGCGTGTGCATGTATGTGCATGTGTGCACACATGTGCATGTGTGTGCATGTACGTGTGTGTGTGCATGTATGTGCATTGGTTGCTATGATTATGGAGGCTCACAAGTCTCAAAATCTGTAGTCAACAATCTTCAGCTTTCAGAGCTGGGAGCACAGATGAGCTAAGATTCGGTACAAAAACTGACAGGCTCAAGGCTCAAAATTAAAAAACAAAACAAGACCCTGTTTTAGTTGGAGTGTGAAAAAAAACAAAAACAAAAAGCAAAACGAAACCGATGATGCCCTCCGCACAAAGGTTATCAGGCAGGAGAATTCTGTTTTGCTCAAGAGTTAATGTTTTCCTTCCATCAGGCTTGCAGCTCAAGGGATGAGACCCACTCACATGGGAGTAAGCAACCTGCTTTATTTACTCTTCATACTGAAATGGTAATTGCCTCCAAGATCATCCTCAGGAAAGACCCAGAATAACGTTTGATATAAGACCTGGGCCTCTGGGTCCGGCGGAGCTGACAAATATGGGTAACCATCACCACCACAATGTTGCCTACTTCAAAAGAAATTCTGAACTGAAGAGTGGGACATTGCATAGAGAAAGAGGAATGAGATAAAGAGGGGACAATCTTCCAGGAATATCCCAATATCATTTCTTTATCCTGATCTACAAGAGGGCAAAACACATTGCTGTTTATATTTGATAGTCTTTTTAAAAAGTCAGATGTTTGAATTAGGAAGCCAGTTATGTTGTTATCGGTCAATTTAGTTTAAGAATTGAAACTTCACATGTGTGAATTGACTTTTAATTGTCTATACACACCTGACAACTTTGCATAACATGAAATAATTGAGGCACATCCCTTTTTCTTCCAGTTTATTATATATTGTCTTCCAGAATTTTGTATTGTAGACAAAAATTCTAAGTCCAGTTCCTCTGTTGGTAGTTTGTTTCTCATGCTGAGGTGTAGGAGTTCCTCTATTTACCCTTACAATTGGAAAAAGAATAACGAAGATTGATATTTTTAGAGATGTGGTGAACTTTTATATTTGCAAATGTAAGGTGTTAACACTCACTGGTTGCCTTTCCAACATGACTGTATTGGTTTGAGTTGGTCTTTTATTTGAAACTTTTCCTGTGTTTTGGTATAAGCATTTAATACTCTAAATTTACATCTAACCATTGCTTTTATTTTCATTTAACTATTTTCTTATTTCCATTGTGTCTTCCTATTTGATCTATGAAAGACTTAGAAGATTTTTGTTTCATGGTTTCATTTTCCAGTCTGAGGATTTTTTAGTAAGGCACAATACAAACTAAGAGAAAAATAAAGAAAGGATAGAAGGAGACAGGGAGATGAATTTCTTGCAGAGGTATTTTTCTACTCTTTCTAGTTTAATTATGTTACCCGATAAGAGAATGCACTTTGTATAACTTCATTTCTTAATTTATTAAGGTTTGTTTTAAGGCTGAAAATATCTTGGTGAATGTTCCATATGTACTTAAAAAGTATGTTTTCTGCTATTGGATGAATTGTTCAATAAATGTCAGCTATGTTGACTGAAAAAAAAAATAAATGTATAGCAAAACCAGAAACTGAATTGAAGAAACCGAAAAGGTATCAGCTACTGAACGGACCCTTCCTCCAACACTTCAACCCTGCTTTCCCCTCCTTGCAAGTACAGATCCGTGTGTGCTAAGGAATTGTCAGGAAGCCTGCAGAAGTGCCTGGAGTATTCACAGGTTGGCTGGTACGACAGTAAGCAGCTTGAGACAACTGGAAAGCTGGCTACTTATCCTGAGATATGAGTCATCATACTGATGGAAGAGAGAGAGAGCACTGAGGGAAGAATGGAGATTTTATTGTAATTTGACAAAGAGCCTAATTCCTATAGTCTGATTAAACACTGGCGCACCACAGAGGTTACTTACCTGTGCTGGGAGGCTCACAGGAGGAGACATTGCATCTTACTTTCCAAAGCCATCTTAATTTCTTTCTATTTTTAATTGCCCCAGTGCCTCAAATGGCCATGAGAACTAGATAGACACTAATGCTGGAGAAAAGTTCTCAAGGTAAAGAGGTTTCGAAAACACCGCCTGGTTTAAAGATGCAAATTTGCAAGCCACACAGTCAGATTGCTTCTCTGGTTAGCAGATGATATATTTTAGTCTTGAGAGCTTTATCTTCCATTACCTTTTCTCTTATTTTACACATTATTTCCTTATAATAAATAATGCATGTTTCTTAGAGATTCATACAAGTTTTAGTTGAAATAAGAACAAAGGTGTAGGATTAAAAAAAATTCTGAAAACTATTTCTAGGAAAGAAAGGAAGATTATTGGGAGAGTTCCAAAGGGGTGTTTAGTTTTGTTGGAAATATTTTCTTTCTTTGTAGGCTCATGAGTGTACAGACAGTCAAAATACTATTATAATATGTACACGTGCATCTTAAGTACAGCAAATTAACAATTGTATATATTTATCTTGTGCGACACGATGCTTGATATAGGTATACATTAGGGAATGGTTAAATTGAGCTCATTAGCATAGGCATTCCCTCAGTAAAGCTCCAGGGGAGAATGTTTAACTGCAGAGAAAATTAACTTTTTCAAAACTAAGTCATAGTACCCAGCAGTATACAGTAACACTCTTGTTTCCCTTTGAGGCCGGAAATATTCTCTGCACTTCTCCCAAGGCTACCTAATACACTCAAATAAATAATAAGAAAGAACTGGGGAAACACGCAAAAATCCCAGCTGACATCACGAAGACGTTACACCATAGCTGCCTGAGCCTGACTCCCATGCCGAGCAGGTATTCACTTTCACCTTATGTGCATTAACTGCCTTCCTTCCCATGGTCTCGTCCTTAAAATACTTCATTTGGCTCTGAAGGATGCCCCTTCCTTCTCCTTTTGTGACCCACTTTCTTCACATGGAGCTCTGGGGAGAATGTGACCGCTGTCAAGCCAGGCTCCAGGCTACCATGATGAGTTCAAAAGATTTTGCAAGGAGTCCCTGGAAAGGGACCCTCGTCATTTTCTCCTCCACTAAGCTGAGACCAAAAGAGAGAATGAGTCCCAGTGTTAGTCCAAGTTCTTTCTGAGTAGGAGGCGCTCCATTTACTCCGAGGCTGATGTTCATGAAAAGAAGCTCCAAGTAAAGAAATAGAGTGGAAGAGACCGGGTCCTGGTGGATTTATCAAATCATCTAATAAATCTGTGTTTGACCCTGGCTCCAACTCTGACCTCTGAGGTACTGCAGGTCAACACACCCTTGTTATAAGTTTGATTTGCTTTTCCCTGTCTTACCCTAAATGGGCCCAACTGTTAAATCTTTCGAAAGCAGTAAAATATCAGAATGAGGCCTCTTGACAGTAATGGTAGCAATCACAGTTGTGGGTTCAAGGAGCACACTGGGCCCTCCATGCTACCCACCTCCTAAGCCCGGTCATCAGTTTCCTGGGGCGCCTCCCTAAACATCTCTACCACAAACAAAGGACACACAGCTGGTTCCACTCAGACGCAGCACCTACTCCTTTTATCACAGAATCGCCTAATCAAAACAACTAAAATTGGCTTCCCAGAAATTAAACCCTTCTTCTGACTAGAGACACTCATCCCAGCCAAAAACACTTGATGCAGTCCCAGGGAGGGGGGTCATTGTTATCTTCATTCTGAAAAACCAAGAAGAATGAAAGAAGCAGAGAGGCATCCGTGAGGAGGTAATTTGTTTCTCCTGTCAGATGTTTCACAACACAGGTGATGACCTAAATTTAAAGATTCTTTAAACAGCATGCACCCAGAATAATGAAAATCAAAGTTCAAGGGCTTATTTCAATTCTGATGAACAATCCACCCATTTGTAAGGATTTATTGACTAGCTGGGGAATATTTAAAATTTGCATTTCACTTGGCACTTTAGAATTCTTTTCCAAGAGCATTTAATCTTTTCTCTTCTCTCTCTGTTCTTCAAAAGGTCTTGACTTGCTATTCTTAAATGAAATTATCTTTGTCTGCTTCCTCTTCAGTGGAATGAAACCGACTTTAAATAACTCACCTCTCCAGCCAAGTTTTAAAACTTCCTGAACAAATACTTTCTCCCAAAGTCCCTCTTTGTTATGGTACCACCAGTGTACTATTCCATCCCATGCCATTCCATTCTATTTTAAGATATCTTGGTCAGGACCTACGAAATTGGCTCAGTTACAATCGTTTCTTTAGAGCACAATTGTTTTGTACTTGGTTAGGTAGGAAAACCTCTGATCCAGCAAAGCCATTTTTAAACTTTCCCTATCTTTCTGTCTAACATAAGTAATGGGACATGGCGGGTCTTCTGTTCCAATTGTCTTCCTGCTGTAACCTTCTACCTGGGTCAAAAGGACCTTTCCAGTCATTTGTCATTTGCCTTTTGCTCCTAGGTAGATTCAATGTCCTTTCCTCTGCTTTGCACAAAGAAGGCTGATTTTTATATTTCTCAGGTTCTTCTCTCATCTGCCAGTCAGGTCTATTCAAAAGAGGACACTGGCAAGAGAAAGAGAAGTGTTAGGGGAGTGAATCCCATTTCTTCCCCTTCCTGGCACAGGCTGCATCTCCATCTGGCTCCATGGGTGTCAGGAATCGGTTCTGATTCTGGCTTCTACCTGTGGCTGTGGCTCTTGGCCTCTTTAACACCTCTACGTCTTGGCTTGTTCCCCTAGACCTGAAGGAGCAGCAGCTTTTCACTTGCTAATCTCTGCATTGCTCACCCATCTTCTGTTTGGCTTTGTGATGCTTCAGTAGCTTTGAGCTCATAAAATTCCTTTCATGAACTACTCTCATTCACTGTGTTTCCATACTTGACTGATTGATGAATGATTTGAGACTGGATTGTACTTTTATTAATTTCTCTGCACCTCGAACTTTGGTTATAGGGATGAGTAGGTTTGAGGATTTGAAGTCCTGAAGGAAAGGGTATTAAGGAAGATCAAGCCAAATGATCTACGGGAGTAATTTTTCTCTTACAGTATTTGTTAATTTCTAAGAGGCTGAAAAATGGAAGAGAAATTTAAGAGACTGAAAAACGAAATAAAAATTGAAGTAATTCCAAGATCTTTGAAAGATGAGCAAGAAAGAGAGAGACAAATATTTTAAGGCCTTCCCCAGGAAGGGGAAGATGGCTTGGAAATAGCACGAACATTTCATTAAGACCCTCGATGACTGCTGCTGAGAATAGGAGCACCCTGGAGCTAGGCCAGTCCTCCCAACATCTGAAGCACAAACTCAAGGCATTTTAATTTCTGATTAAATCAAAGTGATCTTCCCAAGGCGTCTGTCAGAGGGAAATCCAATTTTATCTGTAGGGATATAAATCATCCAAAGCCTCTATATTAAAAAAATACAATAAAACTAAACATGATATAAAAAGTGATCTGATGACCAAAAGTCAACAGAAAAAAGAGACAGTGGATGCAGCCATAATGTAATAAAACCCAGATACATAATATAACTCCAGAATTTGAAATTATTTGACAGGAATTTTTTAAAAGCTTTAGTTCATATAGTCAAGAAAATACTTGGAAAATTTCATTGCAAAACCAGAGTCTATTCTAAAAAATTCAGTGGAAATTCTAGAAATAAAATAACTTGAACAGATGGGGTCAGTGGCAATTTGGTTACAACAGAACCAATTAATAGCCAATTAAAAAACTAAAAGTATGGGTCAGTAGTAAATATACAAATTGAAACCCAAGGAAAAATATGTACAGAAAAGAATTGTTTGAAAATAAACCTAAAAATGCAATTGGAATCTCAAGGGGAAAGGAGAAGGAGAAAGGACAGGACAGAGTGCTCAGTGTTTCAGAGTCAGAATTTCACAAAAGCTAATAAAACCTGCCAAGACCAAATTTAAGATTCTGTAAGCTACAAGCAAAATAAATGCAAAGAAATCTACAGTTAAGCACATTGTGATAGAACTGCCATAACCAGTCACAGTGGGAATCTTTAAAGTAATCAAAGGAAAAAAGACTCATAAAAAAAAATTAAAAACTTAAAAAAAAAAAACAAACTCATTAACCTCAAAGACAGAGACTAAAGAGAAAAGGTAACACAACAACCAGTTCCCAAAATAAAAATATCTTATGGCCTAGATTTCTATCTTTTAAAAATGATAATACTTATTAAAGATTATTTAACTACAGATTATAACACACATTTCTTCTCACCTAATAAGATTAGTAATATAAGCTTATATAATTTTGGAGTGTATTATCCTTTGTGCACAAGAATCTTCATCAAACTAGAGCATAATATCATTGTTGTAAGTTTGAAAATATTGAAATCATAGAGAGGATATTCTTTGACCATAATGGAATCAATCTTGAAATAAAATCCCTGAATACTTGAATAATAGACAAAACACACATTTTGACACACTTTGGAGTAAAAAATAAATAAAGATGGAAATTAGATAATAATTTTATTCAAATAATAATGAAAATAGAATACATTAAAATGTGGAAAACTTCTAAAGCTGTTCATAGCGGAAAATACATAGCTTAAGCTCACATACTGTAAGATAAGATAGCATAAAAATAAAGGTTCTAAGCATGCTTTACAAAAAGTCAGGAAAAAACATACAAAAGAAATACAAAAAGGAATAATGATAAGGGTAGAAACCAATAAAACAAAAATATCGACGAAGTTAAATATTAATTCTTTGAAAAGATCATTTAAAGGGATAGACTTGTACCAAAACTGAACATGAGAAATCAGAAAAAGATCATACATCAGTATCATGAATAAAAGATCAGCATCACTGCAGATCGTGCAGGCATTAGAATGCTTACAAGACACGCAATGAGATGCTGTCAGGAAGGCGCAGGGACGCGAGGCCCGAGTTCTGGAGCCCTCATAGCAACCCCAGTTTTGACAGCACCACAGGACCCGGAGCGACTGCGTGGCCGTGCTGGAGGCTGGCTCTGATTCCAGCTACGGAGCGAAACGTCACAAGGCGGGTGCATCGAAGAGGGTTAAGTTGTACTTGATCACCCCACTCCTTTTTTTCTTTTTTTTAAACATAGCACAGTGTGGTGCTGAGAGAGGACCCCTCAACCCGCAGAGGAAGGTGAGAGCGAAGTAAGAGCCAGGATTCCCCCAACTAATGCCACACTCCGCAGGAACTTACCCGCAGCACCCAGTGGGTAGGGCAGGTGAGCTGAGGGCAGAAGAGGCCGGGAGGCGAAGGAAAGGGCCCAGAAATTGGCGTGCAGCTCTCAGCAGCAGGCCCTGAGGCCTGCGAGTCGGCTTCGACTTCCCGGGGTTTTTCCTTCACCCCCCAGGAAGTACACCCTCCTGAGGACCCAGCACAGCCGGGAGAAGCAAGCCTGCAGCTCTCCCCGCACCGGCGCTGCAGCGCGAGTGTCCTTGCGCACAGCGTGACCGGCGCCCTCGGGCGCTCACAGGCCTCGGAGAGGCAGGTGCAGATCTTATCAGCCTGTTTGACCCTGTGTTTGCTACAAAGATAAAAATCGTCAATTTCTCCAGTAGAAATTGACAAATGGGCTCTGAAGCTTATGTGAAAATAATAGGAAATCAGAATGGCAAAAATACTTTTGAAGAATTAGATGAAGTTGGAGCAATTAATTTATGAGACAGCAAGTATGATTATATTGCCACAGTAATTAAAACTGCAGTTTTTAGTAAGGATAGATGCAGAAAGGGACAGAAGAGGACATTCAGAAATGGGCTCATACACCAGATATATGACAAAAGTGTCATTGTAATGCAGCCTGACAAGGGCACTGTATTCCTTGAAATAGGAAGGGATCAAATCAAGATCCAATTTTAAAAACTTCAATCTCTACCTCATCCATGGACTAAGGTCATTATCAATGAATTCTAGACCTAAGCTTGAAAAGTGAAGCCTACTTATGTAATGTGCACATGGTGATCATATAGTAAATGTGTACTTCAAACGTATGTATACTTTTATATACGTTAAAAAGTAGTTTTAGGGCCAGGGATATAGCTCAGTGGCACAGTGCCTGCCTGTCAGGTACGAGGTCATGAGTTTGATCTCTGGTACCAAAAACAAACAAACAAACAAACACAAACAAACAAAAGTAATTTTATAGATGTAAAATGTAAATGGCAATGAGGGAGGCTGAGAAGCTGGGAGTGTTCCTACCAGCTTCCAGAAAGAACTAGATAGTAAATGCTTTACTTTCTGCATATGATCTCTGTAGCAGTAACCGTCGCGCTCATATAGTGTGAGAGTGTGACTATTAATAAATACTAGAATATGAATTTCATATAGTTTTTGCATAGATTTTTGAGATATAACACTCCTTTTTATGCTTTCCAGCCACTGAAGAATGTTGGACGAAAACAAGTGGCAGACCACATTTGACCCCTGGGCTGTTGGCTATATTTTGAGCAGCTTTATAGTTAAGAGGATGTGTTCACTCTCTTCACGATTCATTAAGCTGCAGACTGAAGACTGATTTATTTTAATGCCATGTATTTTAATAAAAAACTTTATTAAAAATGCTGAGAAAGTTTGTATGACCTTGGGTTTGCCACTGCAGCTTTAAATAACATCGGAAATGCTATCCTGGAAAGAAAGAATACTGGCAAATTGGACTTCATTAAAATATAGAAAATATCCACTTTGTGAAAATCACTGCGAAGAAAAATGAAAAAACACATCACAGACTGGAAAAAATGTTTGCAAAACCTATCTAATAAGTAATGCATAGTCAAAATATGTAAAGAACTCTTAAATTTAATAAAAATATGAAAACAACCCAATTAAAAACAAGTAAAAGATTTGAGTTTAATCAAAAAAATACGCAGATGGCAAATAAACACTTGAAAATATGTCCACTATCATATGTATAACCTATTTGCAAATAAAAGCAACAAGGTACGAAAGAACCCCTACTAAAATGACTAAAAGCACAAACAAACAAAAACTGATAGTACTAAATGCCGTGAAGGAAGGGAAGCAAGAGGAAAACTCATTCATTTATGGGCAGAATGCAAAATGACTCAGACATATTTTCTTAGAAAGCTAAATATAGTATTGCTATCAAATGGAGTAGTGTTACATCTAGGTTTTACTCAGTTGAGATGGAAACTTACCCACACAAATACTTGCAAACAAACATTGATAGAGCTTTATTCATGATCTCCAAGAACTGGAAGCAACTCGGGTGTCCTTGAATTGGTGACTGAATAAATGGACTGTGGTATATCCAGCCATGGATTAATGAAAAATTAAAGCCATGCAAAACCGTGGATGAGTGTTTGGAAATGCCACAGCTGTCCACACATGTGCCATTCTAGCAAAGTGTCAACACCTCAGTGGTTATGTCTGTTTCAGAATTGAGGCACTGGGGAATTTTTAGGACCATGAAACTATTCTGATGCCATAAGGGTGGGTCCAGACCTGTAGCACATGAAGAATGAATCTTAATATATGCACATTTAATAAAAAAGATTTATGAGGTCAAGGGATGCTTGAATAGAATTGAGATGGGGACAGCAAATCCAAGAATTTTACAAATACGTGCAACTATCACGTATTGGGGAAGGGAGGCTCCTGCCATAAGTAACTGGAAATGAGTGGAGACTGTAATACTGTAAGACTAAAGGTCAAAGAAACTTTATATGAACACACTATTCCGGTTGATTTATTTTCCTACAGTGGTGCAGCTTAACAAGTGCAAACTGCTCCCTGTGTGTACTGGAATCAAGTACACACATCAAACTAAAGCGTGGCCAGTGGGAGGAGCAAAGTTTCTCGCTGTTGAAATGAAAGGTTACCAACAAGCAAGGGGATGGCTAGGCCTGGGATGATCATATAGTAAAGGAGTAGAGCTGGAGACCTCAGTGTGAACTCACGCTTAGTCTAGTGTCTGTATGGAAATGTGCATACACACATATGCATAGATTTCCTTGTTCTGCAAGTGAGAAGGCCATAAAGCAATGATACCCAAAAAATGGCAAGCACAACAATGCCCCTTATCCACAGGGAATAAGTTTTAAGATTCCAGTTAATATTTGAAATGAGAGTATCAAATCTTGCACAGTTTTTCCCTATACATACATATCTATGATAAAATTTCGTTTATGAGTTGGACACAGTAAATTAGGCTTGGTTGTGAAGAGATTATAACAAAAATTTACTGTGGATCTTAGCAACTTTAGCATATGTTTATCTTCTTTTCTTTCTTTATTAATTCATGAATATTTGTATCACATGAGAGAACTACTTCATGGCTTGGACACCCCTGAACAGCCAGGCTCACTTCTCTGAGCTTCGGGTCCATTATCAAGTAAAATAAGAGTTACTTCATGACAAGCAAGGAAGTATGATGACACTTATGTGATACTGAGCTAGCTGTCACAGCACTAGTGTGGCCACTGAACAAAAGTTTGTTCACATCCAGGGTGAGATGAAGCCAGACGACTTGAGGTTCCATTTCCCTGCTCGAAACAACATACGTGTTAAAAATTTTAATTTGTTTTTATATGGATATTTTGATTTTTTTGGGAAGTAAAACTGCAAATAAGGGGTTTTGCTACATATAAAGTTAAAAAGTACTATTACCAGATAATGAAAAGGAATAAAATCCTGACATATGTATATTAAGATGGACAACCCTTGGAAACAGTTTGCAAATTTGTATCAGCCCAGTGCTCAGCTCTTGGTTTTAATATTATTATCCAGTGAAAAGAACCAGAGATCCTTAGAGAAACAGCTAATTCTAAGACCAGGACACAAACTTACAAGATGAGCCTCAAGCATAGCATAGAGCCAGAAGGTGTTAAAAACAATCAAGCAAGCAAACAAGCAACTAAATCAGTGATGGTGGTGCATCAAAAGACAGAAAGTGACTGAAAGAGCTTCCAATGATCAGTATGTGCGAATTTATTTGAGAAACAAAATAAAACACTATTGAATTATATCCTGATGTGTGAAATAAACGTCTATGATTCTATCTTTATATGAGCCCACACTTATAGCTTACCCACACAAGTTAATTAATTAATGTTTATGTGAAGAGGAGAAAAGAACTCCAAAACTTTACATAGACAATCCACTTTGAACAAAGTAGAGCATAGCTTTTCCTTTTTTAAGTGTGGATTTTGTGTGGTGATCTCCTTCCAAAGAGAGCAGTGTGGTAGGTAGGAGTATGAGACTAACTTTCCTATGGGGAAGGCTGAAAACCACTACCTCAGCCAAGTGATGAACATCAAAATCAGTGCTACTAAGCCATGGTCCTGGAGGTCCCTGGGATGAGCAGCATTTTGTCTCTATGCTCTTCCTCTCCAAAATATATAACTCCAGTATAATCACGAGAAAACCATTACACAAATGCCCTACAAGGAGCATTTTACAAAAAAACCTGTGCTATTCCTCAAAATGGCCAAGTTCACCAAAAATGAGGAAATTTTGTGAAACTATCTTGGCCAGGGAAGTGTTAAGAGAAAAGACAACCATATGTCACAGGTCATGAGTGAGAGCCTGCACCAGAGAAAGGACATTAGATAAAAACTCAGGAAATCCAAATAAACAATGAACTTTTGTCAATAAAAACCTGCCAATATTGGCCCATTAATCATGACAAATGTTTTGTATTTAAATAAGGAGCAGCTAAGTCTATGACATATAGAAACTCTCTTATCTGAAATTTTTCTTAACTTTAAATCTAAAACAAAAGCATAAAGTTTATTATGCTTTCCTGAGGTGTCTGTGTAGTGGCACTGCATGATCACTCTGTTTTCAACTCCACTGGCATTCTTGCTTTTACCTGAAATGCTACCTTAAGATAACTTTTGGGCTCTTTTCCTCTTTCTCCCACCCAGTGAGGATTTTAGACTTACCAATTAAATCTCTCCTCAATGGACTGTATTTATTTGGGGAGGCCTAATACTGTTTTTTATTTTACCAACTTCTGCATTACTTGCTAGCTAAAAATGAGGATGTGAGTTTATGAGGTCAGCTAGCACTTACTCGAGTTTAGATAATTAAAACTAGAGAGAAGCCAAAAGCCCAGAAAGCTCAAGTGGTAAGATAGGCACTTATCCTATGCGAGATCAGGCGTAGTGTTGAAGACTGTCTAACAGATGATCAGTTATGGAGCCCGAGTGGAAGAGGTGTTCACCTCCATTGGCTAGAGGGTAAGAAACAAGGTATCATCTGTCCAGCTGTGGCATGTGATCCATCAAGAAGCTCTTTTTCCACAAAACTTACGCTGGTTTACTAATATTCAAAGTTTAGTTCTAAATTCCAAAGGGAATATCACGGATGAGGTTAGAAGCAGGTGTGAGAAAAACCAAGGAGTAGAAATCTGGCCAATCATGGTAGGAAGAGGGTAGGCGAGAGAAGCTTTCGTGGGAGGCTCACAGAGTGTCTACTCACCTCCAGATGGCTAGAGAACGGCTCGGTGTGCAAGCCCGAGACTATGCCTACGTGGTGGGAGCTTGTGCTGCCCAATGTGAAGGTATTAGACCTCTCAGTCGATTCCCAGGATTCAGGACCAGGTTCTAGGGCGAACAGGAACCTGAAGAAGGTACATGTGCTCAGAGGACACAAATGAAGTGAGGAGCATCACATTCACTAGCAGAATCGTGTTCATGTGGTTTCCAAGAGATTAGAGTCACTTCGCAGACATCAAGGTGACAGACAAAGGATTTCTTCATACGTTGGCTTGAACTGAGGCAGGATATCGCACGCTTCTTGCCACACCCAATTATGATGATTATAAGTGAAATAACACAGAGAGGGTACTATTATCCACTCATTCAGAGAGTGGAAACTGTTTGATAACTGCAACTAGGAGAAAACAATGAAGGGGCTAGGGCCACTCTTCCTCCTCGGCATGATTTCAGACAGACTCTCACAAGCTTGGTCTTGAGGAGGTCTCATTCCCGATTCATTCCTTCTCCTCTTGATGGTTGCTGCTTTTCAAGAGTCTCTTGGAACAACCCAAGCCTAATGTTTCACAGGATCAGCAGCCAGGTGAGTTTCTGTGTCTCCCCACCAGACAGTGGGTGCCACACGTACCATGTCCTGTGGAGGGTGGACTTTTCTTCAAGAGCTGCCTCCGGGCACTCTCTTTAGGCCGTATCTGCCCTTTCTCCGGTTTTACATTAAGTCCTATGCTCTGGGTTCTTGCAACGTTCAATCATGGGGTTATGAAGACCATGTACAGGTCTAGTGCCAGACATCCAAACTACTGGTTTTCATCTAATTTAAACAATCAGAGTGATTATATTAACATAAAGAGACTAAATCCGAGATAAGAGTTACGGTACTACCCAACCAGCTAGCCCTACCTTCTGTCTCTAAATAAAGAGCTGAATAATCCTTACATCTCATTGGTAAATAATGTTTGAACAATAAGATTCAAGAAATTATAGGTTACTATGCTTAATAATACAATAGGTATATTCTTTTTCATATAAATATATGTGAGATTTTTGATACACACTTGAATACCTTGACAAATCTTTCAAAATAAATCATAACATCCAGAGGAAGCTTAATTCTTTTTGTTTGTATTTCTATATTACATATATTTCTTTTGTATAGCTGTAGCTTATGTTATTAGTCATTAATACTCATGAGATTTTATGTTCTGTTTTTTCATTGATCTTGTATATTGTACCATATACTGCAATCTTCGAAATAAGTTAAAATGAAATACCATTAAAGAAATGTATTGCAGACTATTATTCTCGTATGTTAGACATTTAGCTCTTTCAAATTTGTCATTATAATATTACAATAAATATTTTAAAATACATTCTCCTGTATGTTGTGCTATCTCTTCAGAGTCACAGAAATAATGTTACTATGTGAAAGATTTAAAAGTTTTTATAGTCTTGACATTAACTGTCAGTTTCTGGCCAATTAACAATGTACAAATTCATGACCCCAACTGATCCACAGAGCAAATTAACTTTATGCACACTTTTGTTTATTATTATTTAACTTTTTTTCTAATATAATTGTATTATTTCATTCATCTAAAATTGGATATATACTCAACTGTTTCTCCACTATTATTATTTCTTCTTTATTGAGTTTTGATTATCATTGTAGTTTATATGACATCTTCATAGAAATATTCCTTGTGACCCAACATGATCTCAGCATTTTGTTTACATGGAAGAAAGGGAGGAGATCATAAAAGTCTTATAGTTTAGGGTTGAAGAACCTACAATAAACTCATCAACTATCCCAGATTTTGGGGGTGCTACTTGAAACTGTCACTTTTGCACCTCACTCAAAGCTTTCAGAGAGCCAGCATGGCTAAATCACGTGAGGGCAGCCTCAGGAGGAGCCCCGTGGCTCCCAGAACGAGACTCTCCCAGGCGTTTAGCCCAGTGCTAGGTCCCACTCATGGACCTCATCAATGTGCCTGTCCAGGATTTCTGCTGGCGAGTTTTTGTTTCAAAGCAAGTCTAAAAAGACTAGAGGAACTGATGGCTATGTCACATGCACGGAAACAAGCACAAGGCCATGAGAATCACAAAGAATCAAAAACACATGACATCACCAAAGTAATAAAATGAAGCTCCAGTCACTGGTTACAGAAAAATTTATGCCTATGAACAGCTTAATGAGAATTCAAGTAATAGTCCTGAAGATGCTCAGTGAGCTACAAGAAAACAGGCAATTAAATATTTAAATCAGAAAAATCAATATGCAAGCAAAAGTAGAAGTTCAACAAAGAAACAAAGAAGTAGAAACCAAGTAAAAGACCCAAACAAAAATTTTGAACTAAATAATATAATGAGTAAATTGAAATTTATAGGGTTTCAACAGCAGACTCAAGTAAAAGAAAGAATTAAACTAAATCAAAAAGATGAATTATTTGAAATTATCTAATAAGAGCACTAAAAAAGAGAAGAGATTATAAGAGTGAACAAATCTACAGGATTTATGGATCACCATCAATCAAACCAATATATGTGTTATGTGATTCCAGATAGATAAGACACAGAGAAACAGAAAATGAAGTTGTAAAAATAATTTTATTGATACATTTTTAACATATATAATGGTCACAATCTTCATAGAAAACTTGTACCTCTATATAATGTAACTTAATTACTTTTCCATTCCTTTTCTGCTCTCCATTTACAAAATTTTGTTGCTATTGCTTCCCTTCTATTCTTTTTTTTTTGTATATATCTCTATTCCCCTTTCTCCTCTTCTTTCTTTCCCTTCCTTTGTTGCATGTCCTGTTTGAAAATTTTTTTCTCACTTCCCATTAGCTATCCACCATTTTGGTCCTTATTTATCCTTTGGGCTTCTCACACATGAGAAACAATGTGATATTTAAACATGTGTATCTGATTTATTTTGCTTACAATTATGTTCTCAAGGTGCATCTATTACCTAAAAATGTCTCAAATTTATACTTTATGGTAGAGCACCACTTCACAAGACCCGAATGTTGGGAAAGAAACAAGCATTCAGATCTATGAAGCTCAAATTTGCCCAAATATGTTGAACCTAGAGAGGTCTAAGCAAAGATAAATTGTAACTAACTTGTCAGATGTTTGAGACAAAGTGAATTTTGAAAGCGGTAAGACAAAAACTACTTATCACATACAGAGGAAATCTAAAAGACTATAATTAGATTTCTCAACTGAAAATTTGTAGGACACAACAGAGTTTTCTGGAAAAACTACAACTAAACAAGAATATGGTACCAGGAGAAAAAAGCTTTTCTTTAAAAAGTAAAGGCAGATAAAGAATTTCCTAAACAATGAAACTGAGGGGTTTTCTCCATCACTAGATCTACCTTACACCAAGTGATAAAAGGAATTCTTCAAGTTGAAACAAAATTATTCTAAACAGTAACATAAGAGCATGTGAAAATATAAACCATATTGGTCAATGTAATTATAAAAGCAAATATAGTACTGCAATGGTAGTATGTAAATCATTTTTTAAGCTCAGTAAAAAATTAAAGGTAAAATTAAGACAAATTTTACATAATTACAATTGCAAAAGTTTTAATGAGCATATAGCAGGAAAAGATTTAAATTCTGATATCAATAACATCATGTGAGGGACAGGAAGTGAAAGTATACAATTACTGCATGCAACTGAAATTCTATTCATCAGAAAACAGATAACTGTAGTTTTATGCAAGATTACTGGTAACTACAAATAAAACATTATAGTAGATACAAAAAATAATAAAAGGAAAATAATTCATTATATTGCAACAAAACTTCATGAAATCAAAGAGAAAAAGCAAGAACATAAAAAAGAACAAAAGAACTAGATAATTAGTTGCATGATAAAAGAGCCAGTTCAATAAGAATATCATTTGTAAAATAAATACCACTATTATTAGAGCCCCTAAATGTATAAAAGCAAACACTAACAAATCTGAAAGGAAAAATAGATTTCCCTGAAATGATAGTAAGGGACTTCACACTCCACTTTCAGTACTAGATGAATCATCCAGGTGGAAATCAATGAGGAGCCAAAGACTTGAAAAATATATAGTAAACTGAAGCAACATGCATATAACAATCTTTCTACTCAACAACAGCAGAAAGCACATTCTTCTCAAGTGTGCCAAGTACTTGTCAGGACAAATTGTATGCTAGATCATAAAACAAATGTTTGCACATTTAAAAATATTGAAACCATACCAACTACCTCTTATAGCCACAATAGAATAAAGTAGAATTTGTAGCCAAATAAAAATGAGGGAATATGCAAATGTATGAAAATTAAACCATGACTTCTTAAGCAATGAATTAAAAATAAATCAAAAGAGAAATTAGAAAGTAAAACAAATAAACATAAAATCATGGCACACCAAAATGTAGGATATAGGACACAAATGGTACTAAGAAGGATGTTTATAATGATAAATACATTTAAAAAGAAGACCAAACTAAATGTATACTTTTGTGATCATCAAACTGAAGCTAAATTATCAGAATGACATAAAAAATAATTATTATAATAGAAATAGCTGAATTATAGGCATAAACTAGAAAAATTTTTATTTGAAAAACCAAACAAGTTACAAACCCTTAAGTAGAGTAACCAAGAAAAACAGGATGAAGAATGAAATTCATAAAATCAGAAATGAAAGAAAATGCATTGCAAATACAACTACATAAATAAAAAACTGGGATTAATATGGACAATTATTTGCCAACAAATTGGACAAATTAAGAGGAGTAGATTTCCAAAACCAGCAATCACAAATAGTGTTGACATAAATATGCTTATATCTTTCTTGCAAAGAACATAAGAACCTGTTTCTATTAGGAATAAACCTTGAAGATAAATTTTGAAGTCAGGTGACATGTTTATGTTCAGCTTTACAACTACTAGTTGTTAAGAATGAGTCATCTCAGAATTGCTTTTGTTACTCTAGGTCTCTTCTGGGTCCAAATGAACTTTAGGAATGCTTTCTCTAGTTCTGTGAGGTATGCTAATGGTATTTTGATTGGGATGGTATTTAATCTGTATAACGATTTTGGGAGTATGGCCATTTTCACTATGTTAGTTCTTCCTATCTATGAGCAAGGGATATCTTTCCATTTTCTAATATCCTCTTCGGTCTCCTTATTCAGAGTACTGTAATTTTCAACGTATAGGTCTTTTACTTCTTTCGTTAGGTTGATCCCTAAGTATTTCATTTTTTGGATGTTATTGTGAAGGGTGTGGTTTCCCTTATATCTCTCTCAGTGAGTTTGTTGTTTCTGTACAGGAATGCCATTGACTTTTGAGTGTTGACTTTGTGTCCAGCTATGCTACTGAATATGGTTATTAAATCTATAAGTCTTTTGGTGGAGTTTTTGGGGTCTTCTGTGTAGACTACCATGTTATATATGAATAATGATAATTTAACTTCTTACTTTCCTATACTTATTCATTTTATTTCTCTCTCTCATCTAATTGCTCTTGCTAGTGTTTCCAGAAGTATATCAAATAGGAGTGGTGATAGTGGACATCCTGTCTTGTACCTGATTTTAGAGTGAAAGGCAAGACAGGAAGCATTACAGTACCTGACTTGAAATTATACTACAAAGCTATTCTGATAAAATCAGCATGGTACGGGCAAAAAAAAAAAGCCCTGAGGATCAGTCACAACTCCAAACATACTCAGTCACCTTGTCTTTGACAAAGAAGTCAAACACGTTCACCTGAAGAAAGAGCCTCTTTTATGAATGGTGCAGGATAAAGTGGCTTTCTGTGTGCCAAGCACTAAAACTAGACCCATGTCTATCACCTTGCACTAAGTTAAAGTAAAAATGGATCAAAGTTCTAAACAATAAAACAGAAACAATCTACTGGAAGAGAAAGTGGGTAAAAATCTTGAAGACATAGGTGTAGGCAGAGAATTCATGAAGAAAATCCAAACTGCATGGAAAATACTTCAAAGAATCAATTTCTGGGACCTAATCTTATTTAAAAGCTTTTGCACATCAAAAGAAATCACCAACAGAGTGAAAAGACAGCCCAGAGATTGGGGAGAAAATTTAGCCAGTTTTCCCTCAGACAAAGGACTTACATCTAGAACATATAAAGAATTGAAAAATATCAACCCCTCCCAAATTCAATCCAAAAATGGGCATCTGAGATGAAAACACACTTCTCAGATGAAGAAACACAAATAGCAAATAAATATATGAAAAAATGTTCCACCTTGTTAGTCATTTGAGAGATGCAAATTTAAAAAAAACAGATCAAACAACACAGATCCCATCTAACCCCATAAAAAATGCGTATCACCAAGAAATCAACCAATAACAAATGCTGGAGGGGTTGTGGGGGAAAAGGAACCCTTCTCCACTGTTGATGGGAGTGTAGACTGGTGCAGCCACTGTGGAAATCAGTCTGGAGATTCCTCAAAAACTAGGATTACAGGTTCAATTCCATCCAGCTATTCCCCTTCTGGATATCTTTCCAGAAGAATTAGAAACATCATACATGTGTACTCATGTTTATAGCAGCACAGTTTGTAATAACTAAATCTCGGAGATAACCCAAATGCCATCAACTGAGGAATGGATAAAAAAGATGAGGTATTTTTATACAATGGAGTACTACTCAGCCATGAAGAAGGACAAATGTGAGAACTTCATAGGTTAATGAATGCAACTTGAGACTATATACAGTAATGAAATAAATCAGACTCACATGTGTAAACATTGTATTGTCTCCCTGGTATGAGAAACTGAAAAAGTAAATAAAGTCTAAAATGTACAATAGATATTATAAAATGGGAAGAAATTGTTAAAAAGAAACTAGGATGGGAGAAAGGAGAAAGGAAGAAATGAAGGAAAAAGAGAGAAAAAATGCAAGTTAGTTATACTATTAGTGTCTCTTAGCTCATAGAAAAGGAAGGTTTGCACTTATATCAATTGGAGAATTTTTTATGCCCTTATCTTGTACTCTGAGTAACTACTTTTAACATAATAATATGCAATGTATTAACTATTGTTACTCTTCTATCATCTTATTATGAAATTGTTTTACCTTTTTTCCACAAAATAAAAAAAAAAATGAATGATCCAATTTCCACTTGTATCAGTGGTGCATGAGAATTCTACCTCCTCGGCACCATTGTTGACATTTGGCGTTGTCAGCTCCTGACTACCAGCTGCTTTGTGTGGTAGGTAATAGAATTGCTTTGCATTTTAATTTGCATTTCCTTCATGACCGTACAGTGTAAACCTAGCTTTATATGATTTATTGGCCATTTGTGTGTCCTCCTTTATAATGTGTCCTGAAGTTTCTAGTTAGCATTTCTTTTTTATCTAAAGAATTGAATATTTGTTTAATAAAAAGCAATTATAATTAGTTACATGTTTTAAAAGCTGCATTGTATATTGAAATTCAGAAAACCAAGAATTAAAATTTTTTGACTGTTTGATACTCTCCTAATGTTTTTATATATTTTTAACTTTTGTGTATGTGTTAGTCTTTTCTCTCTTCATGTAACAACATACTTTGTAACATTAATTTTTGTGAGCAGGGCTGGTCACATGATTTACTTTGTTGTACAAGTTTACAGAGGTGTCTTTCGGCTCCATTACTGACTAAGCTTCATGACTGAATGTTGTTAATGTCATGCACGCTTTTAAAATGGTTTTTGAATATTAGAAAGACCTTTATTGAGCTTCTTTCATTTAAACTGTAATTTTTTCAATAAAATTAAGGTTTTCTTTATCGTGAATATTCTAAAACACTGAATTAATGACCCATACTGTGCTTAACACAAGCAGGAATTCTGATAAATCCCATCTTTTATGACTCCTATTAGCAAAGAAGAAAGTGTCTATCTCTGTAATTTGTGACATTTATGAGAAGAGAGAACTTGTCAGTCATTAACAAATGGAATCGAGTCCTTTCGCTTACATTTCACAAGTTAAATGAAGGGAACTCGTTCTAAAAATCAGCTTCCTGCTTAGTGTACTAAAAACCTTGCTTACATTTCTTGTTTCTCTTCTTCTACTCACATAATTTAGTGCTAGATATCCTGTATCATGTTCCTATCCCATGCCCTAGGGCATTTGCCTTGGTGCTGTGCTCCTGAGCAATTATCTGCCAATAAATCAGACAAATTAAGAGAAATGAGTGATAACAGGAATAACAGACGCATTCTTGGAAGTTATTCCTACATGTGGTTGAAAGTAATACCAACATCACAAAGAGGGCTGGTGAACACCATGAATATTTCCCAAATTAAATATGCCCCTAAGTCAAAATCATTTTAGGGCAACTCAAAGAGACTGAGATGTGTCGAATGTCACTGACCGAAAACAAACGCAACTGAGAATAAGGTGCTTGCGACCAGTTACAGTTAATAGAAAAAAAAAAACTTTGTCTTATAAGTTTTTCAAGAATTTCTTCCCATGAAACCTATTGCTAGAGTCTTTCCCATCAAACTTCACTAGTTTAGTATAAAATTATCCTTTTCATTGTATTTAAATTGTCCATGTTTGCATTGCATAATTATTACATTCACCATGGGGAGTTGGTCCATGACCATGATGTACCTTAATTCTTTTCTCATTCCCTTCCCTCCACTAACTCCTCATAAATCCATTGCTGCTTCTGTCTTACTCTGTCACTTGCAAATTTCCTTTTGTACTGGTATCCTTAGGTGGACAAAAATGGTAAATAAGTTTTACTTTGCATATATAAAGAATACAACATGAAGTGTAGGAAGGCATATGGATATATATATACATATATACTCATTTTAATTAAAAAAATATAGGTGATAAAATTTCCATATCTGTCATCTGAGATAGTTACCCATTTTTGTATGTGGGTAGCAAAACTAACTAAAAACTATTCATTAAACAAAATTCCTGAATAAAATATAGTATCAACCGTAGCCCTTGCTGCACATTAGATGTCTAGACCTGATTTTCCTACATATCTGCTACTTTGTACCTTCTGATGTGTATCCCCCATTTTCTTCCCTACCCATTCATTCTTTGTAACTACTGCTGCATTCACTGGTGCTGTAGATTTGATTATCATCTACTCTTTATCTACTATTATCTATTTTTAGAATCTATGTAAAAGCAAGAGCATGTAATATTTTTTCTGTATCTGGCTTATTTCACTTACCATAATGCCCTCCGTATGTTCTGGTAAATGAAGCAATCTCCTCCTCTTCATGGATGAATAATATTCCAGTGCATATATCTACCACAGTTCTCCATGCAGCCTTTTGCAGTTATTTTTGTGCCATAGTTACTGTGACTAAGGCCACAGTGCGCATGACAGTCAAACTATCTTTACCGGTCGGCTCCATTTCCTTTGAGAATGTATACAAAAGAATTGCTAGGTCCTCTGGCAACTCTATTTTTCATTTCTTTACAATCTCCTGTATTATTTGGGGGAATTTAGAGGAAATGAAATCCAGCTAGTTCTTTGTTGATGTGAAAACAAAACTCACATTTCAAGATTCTACAAGTAATAAAATAGCCCCCCCTCAAATAGTCCCAAGATGAGCAATGATCTCAGTGCAAGAATCAAGTGAATGATGTTAAAATTCTTTCTCAGAAAAATAAGCTGCTATGCACGTATTCCTATAATACAATGACTAACTCTTTTGGGAAGATATCTAAGAGGGGGATAGCTGGGTCAAGTGGAAGATGACTTGTACTCTGAGTAACATTTTGGTCTTTCTTTAAGATTATAATACACAATGTATTAGCTATTGCTGTTCTCTATTTTGTTTTAAAATGCTATTTTTTCATAGAAGAGTGTTTTTATATTTTCTTTATCAGCATCTACACATATTACATTAACATAAAAAATTAAAAAAGAAAGAAAGAGGGTGGTTGGGTGGTGGTGTACAACTAGCTACACTGATGCAGTTTCGGGATGCTCCTCGGCAGCGTCCGGGGGACCCCATCAGGGCTTCTGGGGGACCCCATCGGGACTACCACGGAGCACCCGGGAACCCTAAGTCTGTCTCAGTGTGGGTGTGGTATTGTTGAATGGAGGAGTAGACACCAGCTGGATATCTAGGAAACCTACAAAGTTGTTAAAATAGTTATAATCAATGAAATGCAGTGTTTGAACTAAGGGGAATTGTGATCAAATTTCAAATAGCCAGAAAGCTAAACGATACTCAACTGCAAAGTGACCATTGTCTATGCAAAGGAGGACCTCTCAGCCAGAAGGTGCTAGGAGCAGGAGTCTCAAAGTGATGGAGAAAGCAATGGAACGCTGCCTGGCAGTTGTGAATTCAATTCCTGCTACAAAACAAAACGAAACAAAACAAAAGAAAAAAAGGGAAAAAAAAGATAAAGAAATGGGGAGTCACTCCTGGGGAGATCAGGATCCTGTGTGTGACTACTCCTCAGTCTGAGAGCCACAACTCCGCTGCCTCCAGCAGATCCTTTCCATCCCGCATCAACACTGAGCCATCCCTCAGGCATTGAGGACTCTGGTAGGCGCTCCCTGGCTCCTGTTACGTTCCTCGTAAACACAACCCTTAGGCGCAGTGCTTCTCTGTGACCTTCGTGAGATAGAACTGCGGCAGACCAAGGCCAGGACCCTGTCAGCCTGACTCCCCCCAGGGTGCTGCCTCTTCGTATCCTCGTCCTAAAGCAGCAACTGCGGTCTCTGTGCTCTAGTGAGCAGGGCAGGAAAACGAACCATTCAGAGGAGAGAAAAAGTGATGAACATATTGACAATGCTTTTTAGTCAAATTTGGTTTCTAATCATCCATTTCAGCTCTTTGTATCTTACAAATTATTCTTGAAGTTAACATAGAAACGTTAACAATTATTTTATTCCTTGAAATAGAATCCCAGGGCTTAATTAGTAATAGACTATTCTTGCTACAATTGTGATTCAAGAACTCCTTAGGTGACAGATGCCCCCTGAAAACTGCTTCTGAAACATGAATAATGTGGAGAGTTACACTTAAATGTTTGTCAGTTCTGATAATAATCCTGGCCTGTCCAAGATGCTTTTTGTGTATTTGTCACAGATGACTTAATGCATATTTCATATGTGTTTAAGTGAAAGTTTTTCATGTCATGCATTAAATGCATGAATTTTTCATTATTTAACAGTCTTGTCCCACTTCTCTGCATTTAATAACACTCACTGATCTCAACTTGTATCCATTTTCCTAGAAATGTCTTAAGTTTATCCTTCTTTATGGCTGAGTAGTACTCCATTGCATAAAAATATCACATCTTTTTTTATCCATTCCTCGATCCATTGGCATTTGGGTTGTTTTCAAGATTTACTATTACAAATTGTGCTGCTATAAACATGGCTGCACATGTGTCACTGTGGTATGATGCTTTTAATTCTTCTGGGAAAATACCCAGAAGGGGAATAGCTGGATCAAATGAGACCTCTAATCCTACCTTTTTGAGGAATCTCCATACTGATTTTCATAGTGGTTGCACCAGTCTATACTCCTACCAACAGTGGAGAAGGGTTCCTTTTCCCCACAGCCTCTCCAGCATTTCTGGTTGGTTGCTTTCTTGATGATACTCATTCTTTCTGGAGTGAGATGGAATCTTGGTGTTGTTTTAATTTGCATCTCTCAAATGACCAATAACACTGAAAATCTTTTCATATATTTATTTGCTATTTGCATTTCTTCATTTGAGAAATGTGTATGCATCTCAGCTGCCCATTTTTGGATTGGATATTGAATTTATGGGGTCTGATTCTTTTCAAATCTTTATATAAATCAGACTCACATGTGTAAACATTTTATTGTCTCCCTATTGTAAGAAGCTGAAAGAGTAAATATGATCCAAATACACAATAGATATTGTGAAATGGTAAAAAACTTTTCAAAGGAAAGAGAAACTGGGATGAAGGAAAAGAGAACAGGGAAGGGAAATGGTAAGAAAAAAGAAGGAAGGGAAAATGAAAAAAATATAAAATAAATATAAAATAAGTTAAAATTAAAAAATATATATATACACAAAGTACTAAAGATAGTTATACTACTAACTGCTATTAGTTCACTGAAAAGAAAGTCTTGTACCTATATTATTTGATCAATTTTTCATGTTTACTGTTACTCTCTTTACTCTCTTACAATCTTGTTTTGAAATTTCATACCATTGTTTGTATTGTTTTTTTCTTTAAAATAAAAAGTATAAACTAAAAAAAAGAATACTCACTGATACTAAACTTTCCCACCAAAAATGATTTTTCATGTTCTCCAAATTTAAAACGTAAAAATCCCATTGCTGTAATGTACTTCTGTCTATTTTGTATAGAAGTGTTAATTCTCAGTGGGCTAATTAGAAGGATGATCGGATTTGCTGCTGTTATCTGTGCTTGCCCTGGGCCACTGCGTTGTTGGCCACCACAAGAACAGGAAGCCACGGTTCTGACTTTCCACATCAGAGTCTCAGCGTCTGCACTCGGGCCCTTCATTCGGGTGGCATAATGATTTCAGCACTTAGGTGGACTTTAGTTCTGTGGAGTCTTTTGTTTCCCACAAATATCGGTTGGCTTTCCTGCAAGAAAAGACCTGACATATATGACTTGAAGGAGGGAAGATTTATTTAGTCTCATGCTTTTGGACTTGCTTTTCAGTACATGGCAGTGTGGCCCAAGACACACACATGGCCACGGGAGGGCGTGGTGGACAAAAGCTGCTCCACCCAGAGCAGCCAAGAAGCCGAGAGCACGGGGGTAGAGCCAGGAGGGAAATGTACCTTCTGAGTCATGCTTGCAGTGATCCGCCTCCTCTGAGTGGGCCCCACCTCCCATCAGCACACCAGCTGTGGGCTCTTTATGAGATTAGCACCCCCACGACAAAATCACCTTTCCAAAGCTCCACCTCTGAACACGTGAGCCTTTTGGGGACATGTTTGATCCAAACCATTGGGAGAGGTCTCTTACTTTTTAGCCTCTATCTTAGTCACTTTCTCATCACTGGGACAAAATGCCCACTGCCCACAATTTAAAGAAGAGTTTTATTTTGGCTCACAGTTTTAGTCCATGGGCAGCAGGCCCTAAGGTAGAAATAAGATGACAGAGGAGCATGGTGGAGACAAAGGTACTCAACTCACGGCAGCCAGGAAGAAGAGAGAGATGGGAGGGGCTGCAGACAAGCATGCACCCTTCTGGGTCATGTTCCTAGTGATGCGCCCCTAACCTGGCCTCTAACAGCACACTCAACCACAAGCTCATCAGTGGGTGAAGGCACTGTGAGCACAGTTATCCTCCAAACATGAGGATTTGGGAAACATTTTTGATGCAAACCATACTACTAGTTCTTTCACTTTTTAATCTCTCTCCAGTGTCAAGCTAAAGTCTGCACCTAATTAGATGTGAATAGGTTTCATGAAATCCTTATTTCCTGATCCCCAAAGTATCAAAAGCTGAGTCTCCTCTTGTCCATATCCAAATTCTTTCTTTGGTGGCATTCTGTGTACCTTAAAAAGCTCATGGTCATCTCTTGGTGCTGAAACGTACCACCACCTAAAGATATTTAAATCTACACAACGCCACCTTTCCCCAACTAAAAGAACTATGTCCCATGGATTTCTGAATTATTTTCAATATGCAAAAAAATGATATGCTATAAAAATGGATCCTAATGTTTCTTACTGGCTTGTTAAAGCTGCATTATAATAAACATATGTTCATCATTGGATATATAATTAGTTTTTCCATGGCAGATCAAACATGAGTCTAATTCTAAGTATAAAAGAGATTGATAAAAGATTCAGATGAGAATTCTATGGAAGTTTACTTTTCCCTATAGCATAAGATGAAGAAATTAGAATTTATCCAGTTAAACAGATAAACTGGGAAAATCTATTATTATGTTCATTCAGGATTATTCTAGTTATTGCTGCCCTAAAGCTTAGGTAAAACAACCACTTTATTTTATTCACAATTACCTGGCTCACATATTTGGAAAAGGCTCGCACCACTTGGGTTCTAGGATGTAGGCACAGTCAGACTACAGAACAGTGAAAGTTTCCAGACTGGTAGCTCTTGTTGGCTCTCAGTTGAAAGTTTATCTAAGTTGCTTGAAGTAGGGTGGTTATGTGTGGTCTCTTCATGATGTTGGTCTCAGAGTCATTGGATGTTACCTACCATCACCCAGCAGAGCTTGAGAAGTGAGTGTACAAACTGTGGACCACATCACCTCTTCTGACTTAGCCTTAGATGACACACAGAACCACTTCCAGTGTTCCTTATGAATCATGGTTCTGTCCATATTCAGTGGAAGGGGGACTAGGCTCATTCTCTTAGTGGTGTCCAGGAGAAATCAGAGAAGGGAATTTGGAATGAGAATGTATCGTCAACTTGGGAAATCCAGTCAGCCGCAAAGATAACACAGGATCAGTATCAGCAGGGAAACCAATAGGCACTAGAAAGTCCACTGCTTTAGCTCAGTACAACTGAGGGAGGCAGCTGGGGACTCCAGGGGTGAGTAGAAGCTGAATGTAGAACCATGCACCAAGACCCCTACTGGGGCATTAGCTCTCTCAGGAAGTATGTGGACACCAGAAGGTCGAGAAGTCACTCCTATCTCCCACTGCCCATAGCCCTAGAGGATCAGTTTAGGTCAAGACAGTTTAAGTCAGGTATTGATAAGAAGAACCAAAAAAGTTTTCATTACATCACCAGTGGTTCATGGAAAATATTGATTAGGTTTGGTACTTGACAACTGGAGCAAAGCTTGTGTCTCCCTAGAGCCCGGATGTTCGTGAGAAGAAGTAGGAAGGTCCTTCACGGAGTGACCACTGACATAGTACTGAAAAGAGGGAGGGAAGACAGAGCTCATGAATAAAGTTGGCCATCACAGGGCAATAAAAGTCCATTTGTAAGTTTTTTTCCAGAGACTTTCAACTCTAAATTGCTATTTCCTCTCTCTGAAGAGTACCGCTTTCCTTAATATCAAGAGGGTATCATTTGTAAAGCTTTGGAGACCTTTCCCCTTGGGTCACTGCAAGGGCCAGAATGGAAATTTCCCAAAAGGAACTTTACTCTTTCTAAAACTAAAGGTGAGGCGCAAGCTTCAAAGATCACAAAAGGGGTGAAATATCTTTTGTGAGTGAGATGTTTTTTTCTGGATGCCCTGCTATCTCATCCTCAAAATCATCCTGAAATGTTAACAGTATTTTCCCTTTGCAGATGAGGACACGCTCAACACTAATGGACAAATTGTGAGTGAGGTTCTCACCACTGGTACTGCATGAATTTAAAAATGTGTGTCAAATGCCAAATCCCCGGTCTCCACACTGCACTGTAATGCCTTTTAGGGTCCCAGTGAAGCTCAGAGGAAATTATTCACCGATAATATTTTTGCTCCTCTTGGCCTTCTCTGAAGTGCTATTTTAATTTTCTCCAACTCATAGAGGAAAACACTGTTTAAGGAGCAACAAAGCCTGTGATGTGAGGGAAGCTGTGGACATTTTCCTGTGCATTCCTGCTGAGACCCGAGGCTGGGCACTGGACCCCTGCACAGAAGGAGGACTGAGTCTTAAGACCTTCTGGAGGAGTTGGGGCCGCAGTTGCCCTTCTAACACTCCAGTTGAGTGAAAAAGCAAAGGGCTTTGGGCCCTTTCACAGACATTACTCATGTGCAGAAAAAGCACTGACAGCACATGAAAGATGGGGCCAGCCCACAGCTCAGTGAAACGGCAGAGAATACAAAAAGAGCATTCCAGTATTCCTTGCATCTCTGTTTTTATATGGATTTAATATAATCACAAAATTAATTTTCAGAAAATAAGGCTGTACTGAGCACTGACAATTTTTAATTCATTCATTAAGCTGTTCATACATTCAAAATGTGTGTTCTATTACATGCCAAGCATTGAGGACACAAAGAAGGCCTGGTTTTGACACCCCCCCCATAGAGAGTCTAGTTGAGAAAGCATAAAATGCACAATAAAAAAACAAACTATTGTGAAATCACCAAATTTGATAACTTCTTTTTTTGTCTTTTTGAGACAGGGTCTCACTCTGCAGTTTCAGCTGGCCTGAGCTCACTTTGTAGCCCAGCCTGGTCTCAAGCTCACAATGATCCTCCTGCCTCAGCAATTTAATAATATGTAAGAGAGAAAACCATACAGTGCACTGAGAGTCAGCAGGACTCCGCTAGAAGGCATGTCAGAGGCTCTCTGATTTTGAGGCTGAGATCTGAGTGAAACAGGAAGCCATGAGAAGAGGGAGCTAAGCAGAGATTCATTCTACTGAGATGAAGAACTAGAAGGGAGAAAGTTTCAATGTCTTTCAAAAGCTGAACGAGTTTATTGTGGGCCATAGAGCTCCAGGAGGCATGAGGCAAGTGTTGGGGGGAACCAGTGCACCAGAGTCCCCTGGACAGCGGTACAAAGTTTGTATCTCATTTTCAGTGGAGTGGGGCAGGTAAGTGTTGGAGGGCTCTTGAGGAAAGCCTGATGTGATCTGATTTACATTTAAATGGTTGTTTGTGGATAAGATGAGTGTTTGATCCTCAGCATTATTTTTTGATGGTTTAAAATAATAATGGAAAGTACCAGGGCTCTTTCCCAGAGAGGCAATAATGGAATCTCACCTATTTCCTTTGTTCCTTCTCCAGGCATCTGAACCTCTGATGAACCAGGTAACAGTAGAAGTATAGGGAACCAGTCAACTCAAGTTCTGATGCAGGCTCAGCTAGACCCGGGACCAGCCCAACTGGCTGGAGTGGTGGAAGAGAAGAGAATGAGCTGAGCTCAGAGGAAAGGCTCAGAGGAAGAGGAGGAGTTGCAGAAGACAGGACATCCAAATCCTCACTCAGGCTCGCATCTGAGACGCACGATCCACAGCAGGTCCGTTGCTGAAAGCGGTGGCCGTCATTGGTGTAGCGCGTATTAACTATGCAGATAGTTGTCTGCTTTCATGCTATTGGTACCGGATGTGAAACCCCATCCTGAGTTAGAAGAGCAGGTGGACTCGGACGCAGCCCAGAGAGATCTATTGTTAGACAGATCCCTCCTGTCACAGCTTTGGTTTCTCAGGCAATGACACCAAGTCCACAGAGACACCTTCTCCAGCCCCGTAGTCATGGGTGTGGAAGCTGAAGAAGACCCCATCCCTGCTGACTGATGGGGAAGAAGCTCCCTGTTATTGCCGGTCCAGGACCTGCTGAACTGAGGGCTGGGCCCAGAGTGAATACGCACAGGGTGAGTTGGTGGCACCTGGGCAGGGGTGCTGGCAGAAGCGGAAGTGGTCCTCAACTCTTGTCACCCACTGCCTCTCCCTTTCTCTCCCTTCCCCTGCCTACCCATCTTTCCCTTTCCTCCTCCTGTTTCTCATCTTCCTCATTCTTGTCCTTCTCCTCTTCCTCCTCCTCCTCCCCCCTTTTACTCTCTTCTCTGTTTCAAATAAATGGCAATAGTAAAAATGATGCATTTTTTTTCATGCTGATATGGTTGACCTTTATGTGGAGAGTGAATTATGTTAATTTTTAAGATCAATTTCAAAATAGGAGACTTTTGAAAGAAAGTATTAAGGCTAGAGATAGCTCCCGGAAACAGTTTAGCATGGACTCAGACAAGCACTTTGAAACTGCCAGGTGGCCAGAGTCTCAGGGTCTACAGGAATGTGTTTAGGAATCTACAGGTAGACACGGGCATGACCCACTGGGCACACGGCCGCCTTCCTCAGCCACCTTACCTCAGGGAGCTCGAAGCTTGCTGCCGAGATTCTCAACGATGTCTCCTTACCATCTGACCTTGTGCTGTGTCATTCTGACCTGGATCTGGGCAAGGAGGATCCTGGTGAAGTCAGGGTTAGCATTTACTGTATACTAGAAGTCAATTATGTTCTGAGTTAAGGAACAGTTACCACACTAGTTATCACACGAGGCAAGGTCAGAGATGACTCCAGATTTGGCCTTACCTGCTCCGTGTGCACTCTTTTTGAACATAGCCAGTGTATGTTGTAAATGCTAGAGTTTAGTTAGGGCTGGAATCTTCAAGGCCGTGGGGTCCACTGACGTCTAACAATGGGATGTCACTGTCTTCCCTCCTCCCCCAAACTGGCCTCAGTAGGAGATTCAAATAATACTTATTGTTTTCATTAAGGGTCTCATGTGTTTGCAAGTATAGAGTTAAATATTCCCAAAGGCAGAAAAGCTATCATCATCATATTTTTTTCCTGTAATGATTATAAAAAAAAAAGATAGTCCTGGGTGTGTTCATTGAGGTGTAACCATTTGATGGGGTATTTTCAACTAGAACTTTTTGCAGTAAGGTGCAGTACACTCTCTGCTCTGCACATGTGGGGAAAGATGGATCAGGGATCAGCATGGCACTGCAAATCCCAGCAGGAAGCAGCAAGTTATGCTCAGGTTACACACGATGCCACAGGGAACGAGTGAAAGAATCCATGAGATGGTTGTGCTTCCTTCTCAGAATGTTTCACCCAAGACCGGCCACCAGCTTGCAAAGTGAGAGGATGAGACACCCTCCATCATCCCTAGAGCCAAAGGTAAGAGATGCCTAGCAAAGTGTGCACTGGCGTCGTAAGAAGAGTTGCAGGGCAAGCACGGCACAGCAGAGAGAAGGCAGGACAGGGGCTACATCCCAACCAGGGCCCACTGCAGTTTCCATCCCGCCTCATGGGAGAAAGCTAAAATATCAGCAAGAGCTATTTCTGAGTGTCATTGGCTAGGAGTGTGTCACTAGGGAAATATTCCCAAGTTCAAAGCATCAAATGATGCCATGAAATGGGGCGAGAGTAAGAGAGAGTGGTGGTAACTTTGGTCAACAGGAGGAGACCTGTTAGCCCAAAGTTCAACAATTCAACAGTAAGTTTCTGGCACATTGTTAATATGTTACAATCTGGGGCCTGTATTGATAGATTTTCAAGATTCAAGGAAGGCCTGGATCCAGAATTTAAATGGTGCAGCCTGTTTTTAAAAATCATTGTGTAATTTTGTTGAAAACATTTTGTGGTCAGACCAAACACATCTGCCGTGCTACCTCTGTCCTGGGGATTATCATTTGCAACCTAGAGCTTTGCAAAGATAATGGTTGTGGATGGTGATTCTGTTGCTCACTCTAATTCAATCTAATTCTCTGTGGGACTCTAGGTCTGCTGGTAAGAATAGCAACAAAGCGAGTTTATGCACAGCAAATGAGATTGCGAGTAGATGACCTGGCTGTAAGCTCCTTAGATACTATAATAATGTGACAGATTCTCATCCCTGGAGATAACTTTATGTGACTACGGTGTTTCATCCCTGGGGCTTCGGGGACCAACACATCTTGCAAGATCTGAGCATCCACAGGATCTTTGCTTCAAAATTTACTAACAGCGATATCTGATGAGACAATCTAGTATATTTTCTGTGGCTTGGATTAATCTAATCATCTCCCCCTTGTCCAGTGGCTGGGCTGTAATTGCCCCTGACGGATGATACAACTGTAAAAACAGGAGTGTTTATATCCCAGACAGCGTCCAGCAGACGATCCAGGCAGAGACTTGTACAGGAGGCAAAGGTTAGCCCTCACCCCCAGCCCCACCTGTGGGTTTCAATCTCCAGGCCCTGGAAAACTGCTCTTGATTTTACTGATTCATCTTAGCCCGCTACTTCGGGGAAATGCCTCTGAATATTTCATGGACAGCTCAGCCATTCTCAGAGCCTCCACAGGAAGCTTGGGTCCTTGCTCCTTGTCTCATTAATTCACAAAATGTGCTTTGCCTCACTTGATGGAAAATTCCTTTGTTGGAAAAGGAGAAGCAGCATGGTTGTGCAGAGAGTGAGATGCGTTTCCTTAGCATCTGCTTGAGGGCAGCCAGACATCCGGGAATGGCCAGGCAAGATCAGGAGCTGCAGCCGCCTGGCCCCTCCCCGCCACTGCTCAGGCCCATGGTCCCCTGTGAATGGAGGTTGTGGAGATCTCAGGTCAAAATCTTTAAAGTTTCCTTAGTAAGGAGGCCCAGGAAAAACAGAGAGACAGACAGACAGACAGACAGACAGACAGACACACACACACACACACACACACACACACTCCCCATGTTTGGCTCCACTGCCTGTGGGATGTTTTCTGTGTTCAGCATTTCGTGCCCACATCTTTTAAATCATAAATACCATAGATGTCATTACGACCATGTGTAAGCTCCAGTTATCACTCCTGTCTTGTGTAGCCCCGGGTCTATACCCTGACAAAACTCCTGGCCCCAGGCTGAGAGCACGGAGCCGTTACCTGGCTGCTTCCTTCCTCAGCCTCTCAATGAACAAGGGCTAACGGCAAGTTTGTTAGCTACAACCACTGCACGGATGTGTATCAGCACCATGGACTATAAATCACGTAGTGACAAAGAAATGAGTGCACCTTACACCTGGAGAGGATAACCTGGGTCCTACGGTGGCCTCGCTAGCTGTCTACTCTGGACTGAAGGGATGGAGGATCTTGCTGGAAGGATCCCTGACAAGGACAAGTATGTATCCTCCTTCCAGAAAACACGCACCCACCATGGTGGAAACACAGCATCACAGAGACGTCCGTGGGTGAGCAAACAGACCCTTCCCCATCGTGTAGGCCAAGGGTAGGCTGAGCTGTGTGGCCCCACATCTCAGGGGCTTACAACACAAGAACATTTACATTACTTGGCACTCTTATGCCAATGGATGGAGGACAGCTATATTTTACATCTTCTCTGTTCAAAGACCAAATAAGAAGGATCAGCCCCTATCATGGAAATGAGTTCCTCAAGGTTTGGCTCATGAATGGGAGGAAATCATTTCTACAGTAATCAACCATGGCTTAAGTTATCTACAGTCCATGGTTTTAGTTATTTACAGTCAATTCTGACATGAAAATGTTAAATGGAAAATTCCAGAAAGAAACTATTCTCTCAGGAACATGAGGCACTCTTGTGCTGTCCTGATGTACCCAGCCTGGCACATGAATCATCCCTTTGTCCAGGGTATCCACACGGTGTATGCTAACCTGTAATTGGTCAGAGTAGGTGGCACCCCATCATCTTGTGGCAGTCACAAGGCTTGTGCCCAAGTAAACATTCGAGTTGTGTCCTCTACCACTGCGTCACAGCGCCTCTGCCATTCGCCCCATCTGTGGCATCGCACAGGTACCACATCATCCCACAGCATCACGAGGAGAGGGTTGGTGTGGTACATTAGTCACATTCACGGAAGCTTCATCAGAGTCAGTTGCTTTGCCATCCTCATGTACATATTGGAAAGATCTAGTGGACGCAGCAGCTCCTCAGTTCAAAGGCTTGATTGTTTCCATGATTCTGGTTGTAGACCGCGTTGGACGAGCGTGGATGTGTGCCCACAGGATGCCGGCTCTGCTGCTGAAGTCACCGGCTGTCTCAGTGCAAGCACAGCATGATGCTGATGCATTCCTCTGGCTTCTCTTGGACAGAGCAGGAGGTCAGGTGGGGGCTTTGCAGCACTTCAGTAGAGCGGCTCGTGATCTGTACCAGGATGACAGTGATGGTAGACAGCACAAGAAATGGTCAGATTCAAAGTATATTTTGAGCTGGGCGTGGTGGCACATGACTAAAATCCCAGGACTCAGGAGGCTGAGGCAGGAGGATTGCTGTGAGATCAAGGCCAATCTGGGCTACATAGCAAGTTCAAGGCCAGCCTACACCCTATCTCGAAAAAAAAAAGCATGTTTTGAAAACTGACAGTTGATTTGCTGATGGGTTGAATGCAAAATGTATGAGAAAAAGAAAATTTGAACATGTCTTACCTGTTTGACCTTAGAGTGCACACATGGAGACTGTGAGTTGTAAGGGACGAGCAAAGGATGAGAGGACCAGGGAACCTGCCGTTTAGCTTTGTGAACTTGGAGAGTCTGTTGGTTATCTACATAGAGGCATCACATGGCCTTTCATAGCTGTGCTTTTGGATTTCACAAAGACGTTTAGGTCAAGGATCTAAATTCTAGAGCCACCGGCTATTTGCTATCTAAAGTGAAGAGGCCAGATGAGCTGACTCACTCTGTGGCTTGCGCAGAAATATTTTCCGAGGTCAGAACATTGGAGGAGAAGCTAGAGGAAGAATCACCAGGCAGGGCCCAGCAGAGAAGGAGTGATATGAGTGGAAGGCGTGGATGCCAGACAGAGAGAATTCTCCAGCGAGGTAGGGACGACCCGCAGGGCCCTGCGAGCAAGCTACATTCGGGCGAAGGGGACAGGGAAAAGCTGCAGAGGGAGGATTTCTAGAGAAACAAGTAGCCCCAGGCCACTGTCCCTCTGAATCCTCAGTGCTGTCCTCACTGAGGGTGCTCAGGTTGTAGGTGAAACTCGGTCCACCACTGTTGACAATGGGTTATCAGCTGGTAGCCGCTCAGATGTTCAGTCTGTGGGGCCCGGTGTCCCTTTAGGGTGCTAGGACTCAGGCACTCACTACTTCTCTGAGCCAGGATTGTTTAGTTACATGCAGTCCTGATAAAACTGTCATAAACACAGGTGCAACCTTGAGCAGTAAACCTGGCATGACATGCAAGGGCACAGAAGGGCAGCCTGATTCTTTACTGGGGGCTCCTTAGGAAGCACTACTAGGGATTATTCACCAGCCCAGAGCCAGAATCCTTTCCCTGCCTCCCTCTCCTAGCCTTTCACTTACAAGAGGAAGCTGCGTCTAAGTCTCTCCTCTCATACCTACCCAGTCCTATGAACTCTGGGTAAACACGACATGGGCTGGCCTTTCCTTCTCTCCATCTCTCCTGACTCTTGGAGCCTAATTTATTTATTTATTTTCCTGTCATGCAAGACTTTGTGCCCTTTCTAATGCAGATTAACTTAGCCTTTCAGTTGGTCTTTCAATTTTCTTCTTCACTATTTCTAAGATCAATAAAGGAAAGGGCAGGGAAGTGGCCAGGCAAACAGAGAAATCTTAAGGGGAAAGGAAAATAGAAAAAACACTGGTGAGTTATCCATGGCAGTGCGTCGGTCTGATCTACAGGTGTGGGCACTTCTGCCGGGACTGGCGTGTGCTGCCAACCTTGAGCTGGAAGCCCATAAAGCCGAGGCTTGGTGGGAGGCTTCACCGTGCCTGCCTTGGTGCCCACGTCTGTCCCGGTCCGTGGAAGCTTGTTTCATCAGAGGCATGGCCCGTCCTTCTAAGCCCTGATCTCAGCAAAGCAGTTGGATTCTGCCCATGTTTTGACCTATTTTTCCTTCGCTTGGGCCATGTGACTTGATTTTTCCCCTTTTGAGGATTTGCCAAAAACAAAAATAACAGTTCCAACTGCCTGTCACTTAACCTAGAGAAGATTTATTAGATTTATCAGAGGGTACATAATGCGAGAGAGATAAAAACACAAGGTTAACTTCAGGTCAAGCATTCTCAACTCCCAGCTAGTCACTCCTTCCCCCCAAGTCATTCTCACTTGCAATTGCTGGCTAGCTGGGCCCAGCGTCTGATACCCTGAAAACACCCAGGAAAGGGGCCCAGGGGCTCCCAGGTGAACTGGGTGGGTTCCCAGGTTCTGCGCATGGTGGCAGCTCAGGACAGCTACTGCCTCTGTCCCCTGGAGGGCGTGGGTTCTGCTCAAAGCTGGGCATGGAGAGGCTGGTTACTCCCTTTGCTGCTATTCACTTCCAGGGGTTGTGGCCAGCTTTCAGTTTGATTTAAGGAAGCCAGGAGTAGGGTCGTCAGCTAATTATTTCAATTCCTGCTTCACCCTCTACAAAAACATTGGGAGTAGTGAAGAGTTGAAATCAAAAGTACCATCCAAGTAGCAATCAAAGCTTATTTAGTGTCTTCTTAAACATGCAATTCTCTACCTCCTTGGACTGAGCACAACAGACATCTCCATGGTTACAGAGACCCATTTTCTAGGAAAAAAAAAAATAGAAGATGCTCCAGAATGAGTGGTCAGAAGAGAGATGGAAATTTGAGAGTATGACTAAGCTGTGCGTGTGTGCAGCTCCAATGCACCCTGACCCTGAGTACTCAGTACGTCCCAAGCAGACTCACACACACCTTGAGAGGCGACATCTCTGTGAAGACAGGCACTATGTTTACTGTGCTCCCTCCCAGACCCGTAGAGGTGCCCTGGTCACGGTAACGTGTGCTGAGTGGACAGAAGCAGAGAGAGTCACTGCCTACCTGTCTCTGCTCCTGGCCACGTGTTGCGTATTGTACCAGATGGCCACAGATAGTCTAATGCCTGACCTCAATTTGAGTTGGCCGTGCCTCCTGGCATGCTGGGCTTGAGATCACCTCCCTGACCCCAATAAAGGAGAGCAGGAAGGAAGCTCAGTCCCCTCCGCTCATGACCCACTTCCTTCCACCTTCCTTCCTCTTCCCCCTGTGGCAATAGTTTGAACGAGAAGCGTAAAAATGGCAAACCTAAAACTACTGTCAACACCAGTTCTCAGCACTGGATTCTGGGTCTCCTGCACCTCTAAGAGCCATGCCCCAGGTCCTCAGAGATGGTCCTCGTTTTGTCTCTTGGGATCGCATGGACTGGAATGAGGTGGAGGCCAGGGCATGAAAAGGCAAGATGTTTGCCAGTAATCTATTGACGGGGCACAGGGATGCGTGGCACGAAGCGTGCATTGGGGTGCGTGGACAAACTTTCCTAGGAGTTTCAAAGCACATGCTTGAGGCGTGCAAGCAAGTACCAGAGGACCTGATACCAAAGGACGAGGGATAAAACACCCTGTGGTTTAACTAGGAGTTCTGAGGGCTTGTGTTTACTGAGAAATGTTTATGTGCTTTGTCCTGATACTAATTTTATCATTTTAAGCAGTTATGCAGAATTCTATTGTGTGATTAGCTCATTTCATTATCAACAGACAATTATATTATCATTTTTTGTTAGTATTGTTGGTACAGTGTAATGATATGTGTGCAGGACTACAACTTGTGTTCTCATTTTCCAGGAGAGAGTTCTAAATTTTAAATCTATCAGGTCGTAAGTGAAGCTATCTTTAAATTTAATAAATATTGCAATGTTACTGCATGAAGATATCATAGTAAATTTTAACAGTAGGAACTGAACCAAGGGCCTTGCACTTGCTAGCACTCTACCACCCAGCTACAGCCCAGTCCTTTTCAAAGACTATTTTGAGATGGAGTCTCACTAGGCTTGGAGTTAAATTTGCAATTCTTTTGTCTGAGCCCCTGTACTAGCTAGGATTCAGGTGCTTGCCACTTTCCCCAGCTAAGGGAAGTCTCATTAATTAGCAACTGAAAGGTTCCCATTCTTTTTTTGTTACCAATAGCAGGCATTATACATTTTTCATAGTTTTATTTGTCTGATATGATAATATCTAACTGTTTGAAGTGGTGTTTATTTAAAGTTTTCACAGTTTATTTTAGTGGAAAGTTTAATAACGTTTTGATTTTCTCATTGTAATCACACTTGTGTTTTTCATTTGTGAGAACATCTTACATAGGAATATATGTCTGTTTTACGTTTTACAAAATGATTCCAGGACAGAAATCTCATCTGTTTTGCACACTACAGTCTCCCTATCAGTGGGCAGTGTTCGGCTCGGGGAGGACACCCAGTAAGTTTGTGTTAAATACTGAAGGGTTGCGTAACAGTGTAGAGATTATGAATGCAGAAGTAAACCTGACTTGAAATCTTTCTTAACACTGACTTACTAGCCATCATTTGCCTCTCGTCCAACCAAGCCTCCAAAGAATGCCTTTTTCCATTCTTAGAGATGATTCCCCCCTGGTGAAATTCCTGTCTTTTCCTGAAGCATGCCTCCTCAGGAAATAACATCCATTTTTGGAAATAAAATCTCCTAAATATTTCCTATGGATAAGCTAACCACTTCCTCCACGGCCTACTGACTAGGACTGAAAATTATCCAAGAAGTGGTCTTCAGGGATAAAATGCAGAGTCACTTGTACATTGAAACTTTGTTCTGGAGCAGTTATTTGAACAATAAATTCGATATTTGTTATTTCTTTGCACTTCAGTGCATCATCTGTGGTTTCCTCCAGCTATGTGCATTTTGGCTCATTCAGATAAGATCTCTTCTCCCCAGTGAGGGGGGATATTTTAAAATTTGATGAAACTTGAATCAAATTTAACAGTCCCAACCTGTATGTAATAATTCTATTGTTGCTAACTACCCAGCTCATTGAGAAAGATCATAACACAAACAAATGTCAAACAATATTTTCTTCATTGGAAAGACACAATTAAATTAATTGTGTGTCTTTCCGAAGTTCTGGCCTATGGTTTGGAACTAGATGTTTTTATGATTGAGTGAGAAAACAAACATGACCCACAGGCCTCAGAATTACAGCCTGACATCTAACAAGAGAACATGTGCGCTGTGTATGATGAGAAATCTGTGACTGGAGGTTCATGTACCATGGATACATTTAGCAGAAACGGGGATCAGGGTTTTAGCGAAACTGCCTGGCTGATGAATGTGAAAACTGAATTCGTATTTCTCAGCTTGGAAATACAAATTTTCCTGAACTCTATACTTTTTTATAAGTCCATCTCTGCTTTGCTTCATTTTGACCTAAACATCTTCAGAATGACTGAAGATAATGAATATTTAAAAACGTGTCCTCTCTTTTCATTTGAGCCCAGGCATGATCTGATATTATGAAAGGTTTTACTTTGAGCAATCAGACCAACAGAAGGGACACATAAAAAGCTGAATCTCAGGAGAGCAGGCCAGTGGAGCGAGGTAGCAATCCTTTCTGAATACCTCATCTCCAAATGGGCATGAATCAGGGCACAAGCCGGACAGGGGCTGAAGCACCAAGATGCAAATTCAACAGTCCTGAGATGATTTCAGCTCTCAAGGATAGAAATCATCGGAATCCACTGAGGAAGGAAGTGAAACAGAAGAACAGGTTTTTAAGATCTTTAGAAAAATGTAATTGGGTAGAATATTGCCGTACATCTTGAAAGCTGAGACACAGGTTCCTGGCACTGACTTCTGAACTTGCCACATCTAATTTGCCTTTCATCTTTCTGTCTCTGAGAAGACAATTTTTAAACCAGTATTAAGGTATGGAAGGAGGCAATGGGAAAACCAGCAGTCACCACATATTTATAATTTAGGAAGGACCCATGCATTATACAAAATGGTTCTTTATTTTCAAACCAAATACGATGAGTGACAAGGAAGGATTCTCTGTAGTTCTTAAGAGGAACAGAAAAAAGAGAATCATTTAGGACAGCTGACAGAGACAGACACAAACCCTGTTCTCCAGCTTCTGCCACTTAGATTCCTGTCTGTCCACCCTCTCCTTTGAGGGACGCCAGGCAGGAGTGAGCACATACCTGGTTGATTTGTGACTGAATGAGTTTGTAAGAGCCGTGAATATTCAGTGAAAGAACTGGGTTAGAGAGCTCCTTTCCTTCTAGTACTAAAGGCACATATCTTTCTTGTCCTGTGGTACCAAATGGAGGTTGTGCCTGTCATTTTCTAGGAGGAAATCCAAGGAGAGGGAGAAAAACCTCCATCAATTACATTGAAAACAAAAGTTCACTGAAAGAGAAAAGAAAAGACTCTGACAGATTCCGACCACCTCAGACCTCCCAGTGATTTATATTTAGAAATATGAGTTATGTAATTGTCACTGAAATCCCAAGAGGCTTGGCTGCTGCCCCTGTTGTCTTGAACTCTGAGGCCCCATAACTTCTACAGTTCCCATGGCCTGGCATAGACGGATTCCTCTTGGATGTTAACTGAAGAGGAGAAAAGAAGCACAAAAAGTCTGGAGCCCAGAAGAATATGAGGCTTAAAGGGACATGTTATTCAATTTAAGAATAATAATTTACCTTGCAAGACTAGTACATCCCCCAGGCTCACGGTCCCTAGTCCATTCCTCTGCTCCTGACCCTGGAATCAAACCCTGTCACTTACCGCATCTTAGGTGAACACTTCTTCAAGACATCTGGGCTCCTCTCTTCTTTCTAGATGCTTATGTTCAGTCCTCATCCTGTCTGCTAACGTGTGACTTCATTTTGCTGGGGGCTGCCTCAGGCGGAACCCTCAGGCACCCTCTGACCTTTTTGAAATGTTAGTCTAGGATTGTGGCCCTGAGCACTGGTCCTTTCCTGCTGACCTATCGTGTTCATCTAAAGTAAATCCAGGGAAGTGTGGAGGTAATGGTGTGATCCTCTTCCATACTTCAGATTTTGTATCTGAGCCTAGAACAGACATGTAGGATGGAAAAGTCCTTGCTTTTGGAAATGCCATAAATGTCTCCATGAATCCTGCTATCAGTCAAGCTATTGCCTTCTTTCTCTCCTTGCTTGCCCGCTCATGTCCTTTTTCTCCTATTCCTTTCTTGGTTCATCAGACTTGAGCCCCCTTTCTCACAGTCTCATAGAAAGCTGCTCTCTGACCATTTGCCCCCACACGGACAGGCATCTGAGAGTCTGTAGTATCTGACTCAGTGGAAGCCTTCCTCTCTGAGCTCTTTCAACCTTTAGTTTTCTAATATCACACTGTCCAGTATTTTCTTCTTCTTCAACTTTCCCCTTCTCCAAACGGCAATCAGACCAACAGAATATAAAGTACAGGTTAGGTATCTCTCGCTCTGACACTAAACAACTTGGGTGTGAATCTTGGCTTGGCCTCTTCCACTGATAAATAAGTTTTTAACCTCTTCATAAATCAATTTATGTATGTACAGGAGGCATAACTATTATACTTACCTGAAAGGGTTATTTTAAAAATCAAATCATTAAATACATGGGAATTGCTTTAAGGAATACCTGACTATGTAGTGACACACAAGAAGTACACGGTCATATGCTATATAACAAACATTTTGGTTCATGTGACCATTAATCCTGATATGCCAACATAATAGTAAACAGAGGCATGGTCTCAGGTGTGATGTATGGTCCCTTGTTACCTCTTCTCTAGTGCTACCCCCCTATTCTGCTTCTTGGTTGTAATGCACTAAGCAGATTTTGTCTGTTACACCTTTTCACAGGGAAGCTTTTGCTTCGGAGCCAACTGACAATGGACTGACTCCCCCCACACAATAGGAGTGGGGCTGCCTAAATTCTCTGGAACTCACATTTTACCATGTGTCCTGGATGCCAGATGGGGAGCTACAAGACTTAATGTTTGCCCTGCTGGGTTTCAGTCTTTCCTTGGTCCAGTTCTTTTCTACCAGCCTACTCCTCATTTTTGGAATGGGAATATTTATCCTGTGCCATTGTAACTTGGGATTATGTAGCTTATTATTTTTTGTAGTGGTTGATAGCTAAGAATTTGCCTTGTGTCTCCTAAGAGACTTGGATTGGACTTGAACTTTTGAAAAATGCTAGAATAGTGGAGACTTTGTGGAAAGGATTATTGCATCTCCGTTAGTATGTGAGATGGTTGTTTTAAGTTAGGGAGAATTATGAGCTTGCTATTGTCTTTAGTTGGAGATTAAGTATGGTTTAAGGAAATGTGTCTGGATGTGTAGTTGACAAGGGATGGATTATGATCATTAAACCTGATATATTAACTTCATTTGATTAAGAAAAACACAGCAGATTACACTTCTCAATGTGTCCTGCTGGGTCACAGAGGCATGACTTTGAGTACTATATATGGTTCCTCACCTGTTCCTCTAGGCAAGTTCCCCTGCTCTACTCCCTAACCATATAAGTTAAGCAGTTTTTTTTTTCTGCTACACCTTTCTACCATGATGTTCCTGCTTTGAAATCAATTAATTATGGACTGAATAGCCTCAAAGCATTAGCTAAAAAAAAAAAAAAAAAAAACCTTTCCTCCTTTAACAGTTATGTGTGACCTAAGGTATTGTGTCCAACAAAAGGCAAGCTAGCTAATAAAGTCAATGATACACTATAAATATAATAGTAGCACCCTAAGAATACAATGGCACTAAAATTTTTGTATCACCCAGGACATAATATCCTAACCCTATCACATTCATTGCTAACCCTAACCTTAGCCCTAAACCTAACTCTGAGTATAAGCTCAAAATCAAAATATTGGGATATGCCCCCTTTGGGGTATCCTCTCACCTATCATTAATTATAGTAGAATACATTACACACATATTTGTGGTGATACTAGCATAAAATACAGACTTTTTGCCAATTGTGCAAAAGTGTAGCACATACAATTTAGTATAATACTTGATAATAGTAATGGACAATTGTGGTACTGGTTTATGTATTTATTATGCTGTCTTTTACTGTTATTTTAGAGTTTAATCCTATTTATAGAAACAAGTTTGCCAACAAACAGTATTCCATCTTGCATTTACAACAGACTTGCAAATACCTTCTGTTTACCACATCGCTTTTGCCATGCTGGGGATCAACCCCAGGGCCTCAGGCATGCTAACAAAGCGCTCTAGCTCTGAGCTAAATCCCTACCTTTCATCCAGGGGCCACACTGAATGACTGACCTCTATTGCTGAGGTTCGCATAAGTACATCCTGTGATTTTTCAAACCATGGCAAACTCACCTAATGACACATTTCTCAGGAGGTATCCCTGCACCTCAGTGGCATATGACTATATTTTGTTTTATTGATTTCTCATTCTCTCCAAGAGCTTTACCTCCCAGCCCTACATTATTGAGTCAATTGCATTTCAGTTACTCAAAATTCTAGTTATAGTTCCATTCTGCATTTACATTTTCTGTATTTCTGAATGTACCAGGGGAACATGCAAATCGGTATGTGTAAAACTAATCTTATTATTTACTTCCCATGACCAGCTTCTTTTCCTCTATTTCACTTCTACATTTATAATACTGCCATTCCACGAGCTGTCAGAATTAGAAGTTTAGAGCCTCTCTCTCTCACCAAACCATGACTATTACTCTTTCAAAATTTAAGTATTTTATAATCAGCCCTTATTGTCAAACCTTCAACCCCTGATCATTTCACACTGGATTATTACAATAGTTTAATTTCTCTTCTTTTACTCCTTTCTCCAGATATATATGCTTTAACAGTAATCATGTCTTATTTCTATTTTTAAGAAACTAAACAAATAAGAGAAGAGTACCTTTGCTAAGTCTCCAGCACCTAACGGAAGCATCTGAAACCATTTTCCAATCTCCAAATTCAGTCTCTAACAACTTTCAAATCCTATTTATCACTCTTCTCCCACGTTTCTAAATTTCTATCGTTATAAAAAGGTTTGTGAATCTACAAACAAGTCACACCCTTTTACCTCTGTTTGCCATCATTTTTACCGTTTTATTGTGACAAAACCTACTCAGGTTTAAGGTCCAGAACAAACAGTCCGTTCCCTGGGATGGCACAGGCCCCTTCCGGTCCCCACACCCCCTGCAAACGCTCCCCCCGGCTTTGCAGCACCATCAGCTCTGCGCAGACCTGCGTCCTGAACCCGTAGCCGCACGGTGATACTTGCGTTTGTCCCCTCCCTGTGGGCTCCTACTGATCACTTATCCCAGGCCTCCGACACTGTTTCTGGCACGTATTAACACTCAGAAGCTATCTATGGATTGCATTTTCCTGAGACTCTTTCCTCCTCTAGGCAGAGGCGCCGCCCGGGCAGCCAGCCTGGCACCTCCTCCTTCTCCACACCTTGGTCTTTGTCTCTGCTGAGTGCCTGTGTGGGCAGCGGGCCCGCTCAGCTCCCCGGCGCGGTCACCGTGACGGGCGCTCATCCCGGGGTGGGCACCTTGCCTGCGGCCTGTTTGAATAAAGCCGACGTGGCGAGCAGCAGCTTTCCGGGTGACGCCTGAAGTTCACGTGTGCACGATGAGGTGTTTTAAGGGGCGCACCGTGAGTGCTACCTGCTCTCAGGCTGAGTGCTCACAGTCCTTTAGGAATGTTTTGGTCTGCTTTGCCTACTTTTGATTATTTCAAGCGTTTTTAGGTTCACAAATCTTCTGCTTATGAACTTTACATTATGTCCTATGCAGTTCCTGAAGTGTGTGTTCTTTTGGGTGTCCTGATCTACATTTTGCTGTTTAGGAGACACGTTAGGAGATTTTTGTATACCACATAATCTCATCAAGCGAATCTTCTGATGTGCGGTTTGTCATTTTTAGAGCAGAATTTTTCTTTAACACTCAGCGAATGAAACACAGCCCCATTTGCCTATATGAATTGACAATTTACATTACAAAGTAAAATGTGTTCAAAAAAGCTGTAATCACACGCTAGAACAGTTTAGCCTAGTACTTTGAAATTTGTAAATTATTACTTTCACTATCCAAAAATTATGCTCCCATTAAATAAAGTTTGTAACACTTGAAATACAAAAGTTAAATTTTATTATTTAAACATTCATATTAAGACCTTCCGGTCTATGATTATTTTTGCAATTTTTATTTAATATTTCACTTAATATTTTACATTATTTGAATTGATATGTAAGTTTTATTTAATACTGTGTTCATAGAAACAAATATTTACAAACTATCTGCAATATCGTATCGTATACATACCTGGCACATATACATGCATGCATGGGTATGTACATATACACATTTAATTTTTCTCTTTGAGGTTTACTATATAGCTGTTGTTCTTTCATATTTGTTGCCAAACAATATTACATCTTATATATATTCTGGAATCTGGTCTTACATTTTACTTTTAATTTATATTATTTTTCACTAAAAGAATGATTTATTCTATGACTATTATGCTTATTATGTGTATATTATATATTATGTATATCAAGAGAAAAATTGCTGTATCAGAGATTTATAGTTATTTACAAATGCACAATTCAGAATATATGCTTCTTTTCAGTTCTGTAATGGTTATGTATTTTTTAAACAACATTCACCAGCTGTGCAAATATGCTGGCTATTATATAACTTTTCAACCCTTTGTATTTTTCTGGGTTTTAGCCAATTTAATTATGATTCATTATATTTTGTATAATTGACAAAATAAACTGCACATAAAATGCATAATATGATAAAGTCACAGATGGCATAAACCTTTGAAATTATCTCCACTCTCAGGTAATGAACTTGTTCATCCCTCCTCATGTCCCTTGGTGTCCCTTCCTAATGGTCCTAATGGTCCTGGCTTCCCATCCCCAGGAAATTGCCAATCAGCTTCAGATTAGTTCCTGTGCATCCTCTAGAACTGTATACAAATGGAGATTTGCAGCATATAAGTTTTTAGTTAGGTTTCCTTCACTGAGAATAATTGTTTTAAAAAATTTTGTGTATAAAAATATTCTATTTCTATTTTTGCTGGGAAGTTTGCCATTGTATGGATATACAATTTATCCATTAAGCCTTTGAGGCTCAGATTGTTCCTATTCTGACTGTTTCGGCAAAAGTTGTATGACAATCAGATACAAGTTCTTACATGTTTATATGCTTCCAGTTCTCTGAGTACATATTTAGGGAAGGAATGGAAGAATTATAAATTGGTATATGTTAACATTTTAGAAACCAGAAAAAACGTTTCCCAAAGTGTTTGCACTATATTACTTTCCCACTGTCTGCATAAGGGTTCCAGCTGCTCACAGCTTTGTCAAGGATTAGAAGCATCAGTCATTTAAATTCTATCCATTCCGGTAGGTGAGCGGCAGTATCTCATTGTGATTTCACTTTGTGATTCTCTAGTGACTAGTGATGTTCACCAGCTTTCACCTGATGTCACATATGTTGTTTTTCCTTCTTTCCATATTCTTTTTGAGATGTTTTGTTGGTATTGAGTACTGATATTTCTTTGTATAGTCTTGATATAAGTAATTGATTAGATATGTGACTTGCAAATATTTCTCTTCGTTTGTGGCCGCTAAATTCTTTTGAAGAGTGAAAGTTCTTAACTTTAATGATTACCATTTATCTTTTTTTAAAAATTTATAGATCATGTTATCACGTCTGTATAACATCTCTTTTCACATGTTCCCACCACGCATATCTATAACCCTTTTTTGTAAAGACACTAGTCATATTGTATTTGGTCCCACCCTAATCATCTGATACCAATTTCATTACCTATGTGTATATTTTACTTTATTTTCAAATAAGGTCCTATTTTGGGGCATCCGATAGTAGGACTTGAGCATAAATTTTCTGGGAGGATATAATTCAGTCCATAACAGTGTTGTAACTATGAATGTTTTGTCTACTCCAAGATCACAATGATTTATTTAGTATCTTCTTTCTAGAAATACAGTTTTCTTTGTTTTTGCGTATGAGTGCTCAATTGTCCTTCACTGTTTTTTGAAAAGGTTATGCTTTCTCTACTGCATTGTCTTTGCATCTTTGCCAAATATCAGTGCTATTTGTGCTGCTCTATTTCTGGACTTTGTCTGTCTTTATGCCAATTTAACACTCTCTGCCTGTTTTAACTGTCCTTTCAAATAGACTCTGTCTTCCAATTTCTCTAATTTTTGCTGGAACTTCTATGGGTCTTATGTTAGATCATTTTTTATCTTGAGTTCTTCAAAACTTCTCTCTAGTTTTTTATGATTTGTTACTTTTCTTCCTTCTTTATAATTTCATTGGGTTCTAAGTTCAATTATGTAACTCAGCTTTGCTGAATTAGTTGTCAAACTCAGATATTACATTTTTCTAAATTTAATTACTCATAATTTGATAAATAGGATGGTTATTTTTCATATTTTCTTGCTTTTCAGTATCTTTCTTCTTCACACTTATAGTTGGTTGGTTGGTTGGTTGGTTGATTGATTTGTTTATTTTGAGACAAGTTCTCCTTATGTTACCAGGCTGACCACAAAGTCATGATTCTGTCTCAGCCTCCCAAATTGGTGGAATTGCAAACACCTGCCACCATGCCAAGCTGCAGATTATATTCTTAAATGACCATTCCAGTATTGGGCTTTTTTTGCAAATCTGTTTCAATGTGTTGTTCCTTCTGCCCTTCACGCATAGTACTTTGTTTTGAGGATCCCAGGGATTGAATCCAGGGTGTTCTCACTGAGTTGAATTCTGGTCCTTCTATTATTTTTTATTTTCAGACAGGATCTCACTAACTCACTAAGTTGCTCATGCTGGTCTTGAGCTCATGAACCTCCTGCCTTAGACTCCTGGAGTGCTGGAATTATGGACATGCACCACCAGCCAAGAAGTACCTTTTATTTTATATTTGCATTTTAATCTTTAACCAAAATAATTTAATTTTTCTTTGGTCCACAGAGGACTGCCATTTCTTCTGCCATGATTTAAATTGTTGTTATGTGTGTGTGTATGTGTGTGTGTTTCACTGTTGTTTTTTCAATCGACATTGATTAATTAAAAAACATTTTTTTGCTATATTCAACCAAGAACTTTTAATAGTTTTCAGTGATTGGATTCATCAGAATATCTGTTTCACAGAACACCCTAAATATAAGTATCTGAGCTTTTGTTTGTTAACATAACAATTTGCCTAATGACTCATGTGGCAAGAATGCAATTATATAGTTAACAGCTCACTGAACAGGC